>CAKAOH010025134.1:0-14491 GCA_916701665.1 Sebastiscus tertius
TATAACCCCATAATTTATTATATCTTCAACTGTGCAATACTGACTTAACAGAGCAATAATTTAGTGCATTAATTCAGCTGTGCAATAATCTGGTTTTCTGCATTTATTTATACAGAACATTTAAACTAATATTCTTAGTTTACACTATTCTTGCAGTTTTATAAATGCATGCATTTATATTATTTGCACAGATCCTAATTTTCAGCATTATTATTTGTTGTTAAATATATTTCTCATTTATATTTTCTTATGATTTCTACTATTTTTATATATTTATATTCTAGAACAGGAGCAAAACGTTACTCAGTTTCCCTCCGGGGATCAATAAAGTATTTCTGATTCTGATATTTATTTCCTCGCCAGAGAGAGAGGGAAGTTCGTGCTGAAGTGGCTGCTGTATTGATACCCTCCACCTTAAAGAAGGAGCTTCATTGAGCTGTGAGTGTGACTACAAATGGAGTTCACTCCACCACGGAGTGGGAGGATGGATGGCTGGAATGGAATTGGGTCTAACAGTATGAGTGTCTACATATTGATCTGCCAAACAGGTTACGGGGAGACATACCAGGTGAATAGGGTAAAAAAGAAAATGTATTATCACCATGAAACTTCCCCAGCTGATTGCTTACATTAAGACAATTATTTTTTATATTACAATTTTTCTGAAAATGTAATTTTGAATTTGCAAATGAGGTATTATCTTATCATATATTTGCTCATTTGCATACATTTCCAGGACAGAAATGTGAACATTGGAGAAAACCAGGTTCAAAATTCTTGTTTCATTTTGTTGACATGTTAGAGTCAAAGGTTTTTACAGACGGATATCTTTTTCAAATCTCCAGAAATCAGAAAATACTGTCTGCAGCCATAATAAATCTATTTTCACCATGCTTTTAGGAATAAAATGTTGTATAAATCAGGCTATGAATGATATATGAACAAACCCCTCTGTAAAAACCTTCAGAATATAGATGGGAATGAAACTGGAAAGTTTGTGTATGTAAGTGCTGCTGAAGTGGAGATTTCTGGCTCAGAGTGAGAAAAAACTCATTTTGAGAAAACAGCCTTTAAAGATATGGATTGTAAAATTCGATACATTTTACAAGACAGGTTACAGGTTAACAACATAGGGTAAAAAAATAACTAAAAGATGTCACCATGAAACTTCCCCAGTTTATTACTTACATTAAGACAATTATTTTTTGAATTACAAGTTTTCTGAAATGTTATTTTAAATATTCAAATGAGCCATTATCTAATGCTAACTTTTAGTGAATTCAGAAGAAATCTACAGACGCCAATAAACAAAGTTTAGTAAAGTAAACACCTAAATGTGTAATTTGCATGTTTTATTTCCACGAGTCTAAAAGAAGACATGTTATGGAAACAAAATAGTTTAAAATCTCGAAATTGACCAGTGCATGAAAAATTATGTTATCAAAAACTGAAATGTCCTTCAGAACATACCAGTGTATTCTGACCGAGGTATTTCTATTCTGATTCACAGAATAAAATGTTCCACATGAATGCTGCTGGTGTTTATGTTCATGTGTGAATATTTAATAATATCACAGAGTGGAGGTTTCTCTTTCATTCTCAGATCCCCGGAGGGCCCTGAAAGCTCAATGTTTACTGTGTGGCAAAGGCTTTGTGGTAATCTGACTACGATTCTTTGAATTTTCAAGGGTAGAAACAAAGGTTATTTTTTTTTTAATTACATTTCATAACACTCTGCCATACTATAAATGAAAGGTAAAATAGCCCCCACAACTCACAAATTCAATTTTAAACACCCAGAAGGTTTTAAAGCAGTAAAGTTATTTGACATCCTCACATGACTAACGCATCAGTTTCACACATGCAATACATATCTTCGTTTACATTTGAACATGATAGAATTCCATCTTGTGCATTATATCCTGTCGTTGATCACGCTGTAGTGCTCACCAGTTTTCTCTATTCATGACAGACTAGTTTTTCTCTGCAGGGTTATGTGTGTTCCGCCCCGAGCAAGATTTTAGTTCTGCAATTCAAAAGGAAATGGAAACCGTGTGTAGAATTTCTGCTCTTTCTTTTTTCCCCCCATATATCTGTTTCCATGGAACTTTTCTTTTGTTTGGTGATTTTTACATGTGTTTCTAACCTGTTGTTTCACACTTTTTAAGTGACTTTACTCTTAACCCCTGCTGGAATGTCTAATTATTCTCAGATTTCACATTTGCCAGCCGATTAGACTGTTGTCAGGCTATTAATTAGGCGTTATCAGTCGCTATAAGCCCCCTAGATGTGGGTCAATAGGGGTCTACTACGCCCACTAGTAGGTTTTATCATCTATTCACATGGTAGATCACGGAAAGAAGGTATAAAACAACAGGACAGTGACCGCTAGCGACTGTAGTAATTATGACAGAGGCTGAAGTCAGGAGCTGTAGTATAAAGTGTGTGAAACTCCACAATGGGTGGAGGTCGGGGACGATCGATGAGACACAGGAGACCGGAATCCGCATCCCGTGTGAAACCAACACTGTGTAGTTGTCTTTGAGGTTTTTTTTGCCTAAACCTTAAATAAGTTGTAGTTGTGTAGCCTAAACCTAAATAAGTTGTAGTTTTTTGCCTAAACCGTCACGTGTCGTTCAGTTTTACAACATGTTAGAAGGTCATGCTTTTAAGTTTCACTTTCACTTTTATGGCGTTGTAGGCCCCTAATGACCCAAATCAATGGTGCTTATAGTGACTGATAACGCCTATTTAATGGCCGGATAACAGTCTTATCGGGTGCAGCATTTGCATTGTCACATGCAATGTCACTCCCCATTCTCTTTCAGAAATGAATGCGACACTTAGGCGAACGGTTAAAAAGCGAGTATATCTCCGGCCTTGAGGAATCTGCAAAAAGGTGCAATTTCTTTATCCTCGTCCTAATTATGTCATTTAGAATTACATATCTTTTCATAGTCACCTAATCTAACCAAGCCAGCTTTGTCTTCATGCTCCTTGGAGCACACAGTGTGATCATCACCACTTCTCCTTCTCCACCTCAATTCCTTTACCAAAATACATTTTTTCTGTCCTCAGGTGATTCTACAGCCAGCCCTAAGAATATCATCCCCTTCCCAACAAAGTCAGAAAAGAGTTTCTCATTGCTTTCAAATCCCTTCCCTTAAATAACCCTCATATAACACTGCAAGGTCCCATCTCAATCTACTGCTCCTTTCTGTCTTGTGTCCCTGGAAAGTTTGCTCTCAATGCAGCCATGGCCAAAAATACCACCCTCATAAAATCTGATGCCCTCTGTACTCTGTGACTTTGTCACTTTCAGTGTCAGTCAGACCAGCCTGGTGAAATCATCTGTCACCACAACCCGCCTCCTCAAAATTAGGCTTATATACTACTAATTTGTTTTGCCAAATGAGTTTTGCAGGGAAAGTAATTGCTATCAGGTTTATGTTCATTCGCAATGTTTTTCTCCAGTGAAAGAAACACTGTGTTTTTGTACCGAATGCAAGGTAGGGAGGTGGTCGGACACTGAAACTGCCGACTGCGGTTCACATCCTGAGCCCTGCGAGTGGTTAGGTTTAGGTAACAAAAGCTCGTCATGGTTTCAGTTATATGTAATAAAGTAAGATTGTGTCTTATTATTCAAGTCACTGTTGTCCGTCCCTTTGTTTGACCAAGATCAAGATCTTTCTCCAACCTTAACCAAGTGCTGTGAGTGCTAAACACAATAATAAATTACCTGAATCCGTTGCTATGAACCCATATTGTTTTCCCAAGGTGAACATTGGAGGAGAAAACAAATTGAATATATTTTCAGTGAATGTTTTGCATATTTGTTCATTAAAAAATGTTCACTCATTATGTTGATAAAGAACATACTTCAGTTGGCATCAGGGTTACAAATTAGTGGTATAAGAGCATCTAGGAGACAGGGTTGGTCATTCAGTCAGTAGCTACTTTTGCTGCAGATTTGCTCTATTTGCAAAAGCATTATTGTTGCATTATAGGTCATTATGATAAAATGACCAACATGACATACTACTACTGATGGAGTATTCTTTGGATGGTGGCTTGATGACTTGAGGTAACAGTTGTTCAGGGGTGACGTATTTTTGTAGGCCAACTAGGAAGTTAGCATCACCCTGGTTCCTTCGACAAAAAGCAAATGGGAGTTTTCCATTGGGTTTGGGATTACATTATATATTTTTACACCATTTCTATGATTTTTCAAGTGTGGTTGCAATCGCCAGCTAACATTAGGCTATAAATGAACTACAACACGGTCACATGAGCGTGAGTATACACAATACTACTGTATAAAGGCGGACAAGTTGGCGTGGTGATGTATTGTAGTTTCATTTAGTCACTTGTTAGCAACAGCCTTTTTTAAGACAGGTAAAAGCTTCAAATGAGTGGGATATTTACTGATGTATTTTATATCGTAAAACAAAATGTGAAAATCTCTTCAGCTTCTGTTAACCACACACATTATGTCAGGCGTGTAACTAAAAACCCTTTCAAAAAACCCATTGACTTCCAGACGAGGGAACCAGAAGTGCTAAAATGCTAACAGGTTTTAGTACTCATTCCTGCAGCACTCTATAGTGTAGTACACAGCAGGACAGAAAAGTTCTTCTGCAGGTTCTTACATTAGGGTTATATTAGTGCTCTAATTTCTGGAGGAGAGAAAACACCTCCAATGGCCAACAGCCTAAAAACATGTATGATTGCTGTACAAAACCCTGGATGCCTGAAGCACAGCAGATCTAATAGCTACTACATTATAGATACTGCTTGTTCATGTAGAGCTATCCCACTGAGCCAGTTTTGTTTTGTATCATATAAAACTCATGGGTATTCTCAGCCCGTTCTCATTCCCAGAACGTCGAATACAGACGCTGTGTCACGGCCGTCGGCGTTTCATAGCAAACACAAGGCTTTCATCCAGGAGACCGCTGTTCGTGTCCCATGTGTTACGTTTCACTTTCACTGTACAATCAGCTGTTCGTTCGTGTCCTGTGCTCACAACGTTCAGTCACATTTTCACTTTCCAAACACAGTCGTTTTAAAGTTCCAGTGTGTCGGATCTGGCGGTAACTATTGGTGAGGTGAGGTAGATTACAGCTAACTGAAGCCTCTCCCGTGTGCTAAGCGTGTTGGAGAGCTACGGTGGCCGACGCTAAACCGCGAATGGCCTTCTTTAGAGCCAGTTGATGCAAGAGTAGCGTAGGTCATCTGGAGCAGAGCTAGTGCTTAGAGTGTGTGTGTGTGTGTACGTGGGAAGTGAGTGGTGAAGCAAGAGAGAGAGAGCGGTGGCGACAGGAGTGAGTAATCAACTCCGGCCCAAGCAAGAATAGTTAATGTTTGGTTTGTCTGTTCTGGGCTACTGTAGAAACATGGTGGTCTCTGTGGAGAGGGGACACGCTCTCTATGTAGATATAAATGGCTCATTCTAAGATAACAAAAACACAACGATTCACAACGATTCTTATTATCAGATGATTTACACTAAAGAAAACCCACTTATTAATATTATATTCCATTTCTGCCAATAGTTTCCCCTAATTGTTACACACTGGTCCTTTAAGTCCAACCATGTAGGTTTTTCTTAAACCTAACTGTGGTTTGTTTGCCATAACCTAAAGTGACACCAAGGGGCATGACAAAGTGGCAGAATGTGACGAGTTGAGATGAAAACGTGTTGGCATTCTGCAAAGGGCTCTCAAAAGCTGCTATGAAATCTTTCTCCAACGCATCACAGAGGGGACATCAAGAAGGTGCTCAGCTTTTGTCGCCTTTGAGCAGATGGCATCAATTTGGTTTTCATCCACTATCGGGTAATAGTACTGATGGTCCTGCTTGTCATTAGAAGGACGCCCACTCTCTCTTTCATAACAAAAGTCCAGTGGATTGTTGTATTTGCTTTACATTACCTGGATGAATGAGATTACTTTGTACGGACAAGACTCCGGGGCATTGACTGAAACTTGGCGTAACTGTAACTAATGCATCTCATTATAATGTGGTACAGTATTTCCCCAAGTGTAACAACTGCACGTGCCAAGTAAGGTCCAGGCTTGGCATTACTATATGTTTCAAATTTAAGCCATATGCCTAAACTCAGCCGCTTCATTTGAAATATTGGCATGGTCTATTCAAGGAGAAAGCAGGCCAACACACAGTTAACTCCTATCCTTATGGGCCTTGGCTATTCACTATAGATTTAAATGTATTTAAAGGAAAGCCTGATGGTGCACTATTTTCTACCCCTCCTTTCTCACATTTGTTGGTTTTACTCAGCATTTTGCATCCCTCTGTCGCTGTCAACAGTCATTCCTGCCTCTTATCTTTATTTGTTTTCTCTTATTGTGACACTTTATCAGTTTGACTACAAAGTTGCAGTCAGCAATTCCTTCATAGGAAGTCAGTCAACAACTTAACTGATGACCTCAACTCAATTTTTCCAACATCAGAGCCATTGTTCTGCCCCGCAGTGTAAAGCATGTAGTTTATTCAATTCAGATTCAGTGTATAATTGTCTCAGTGAGATTCCTCTAATGACTGCTGTGAATATTGCTGCTGACAGCTGTTGAAAGACCATGCAACAACAATAACAATAGTAATAGCTGATGGGAGGGAAAATACCCAACTGAGGATGTAATGGGCCTGCAACCCATGAGAGCTGTATGAAAAGCCGGTTCAACAGAATATCTGAGCTTTTAGAATGGCTGACGGGATCATGCTGTTCTCATTCACTGTTTGTACAAAGTAATGCACTGTGATTTGTATATAACCCAATTAATCGTTAGCCGGGACAAGCAGGGCTGCCTCTAAGGAAGTGAGGTGACGTAGTATAAGTAAGAGATAATGTACAGCGAGCTGGTCATTGTTGTGAAAGAAACCCTGACAAGGCGATCATCTATTCACATGGTATATCACCAAAAGAAGGTACCGACCGTAGTAATTATGACAGAAGTTGAAGTCAGGTGATGTAGTATAGAGTGTGTGAAACTCCATAATGGTTAGAGGTCGGGGACGATGGATGGGACACAAAACACAGGAGTTTGCATCCCGTGTGAAACCAACAATGTGTAGTTGTTGCTGGGCATTCGTATGAGCGCGCACACGGAATAAAAAAATTCGTAAGATATCACATGAACTGTTTTATGAGGATGCAATGACAGGATTACAAATGGCACGACTATGAGCATAAACACATAGATAGAAAACTGTGGTAGACAGAAAAAAATATTGTTTAAAAATAACAACTTGAAAAGACCTGAAAAACAGCAAAAGAGGTGCTTGACAAAGTTAAAACAAGGACCTCACATTGATCAACACCGCTTGAGAAGTCAAAGATACAATTGGTTCAAGTGGTGACACATAGCGAACCAAACTATAGACACAAAGGCCGAAATGGTGGGTCTGGAGGTTCAACAGTTCAAGCAGCCAAAGAAGGAAAAGACCAGCGGGCAGAAACATCGAGAGTAAAATGGCCTAGGGCTACTGACAAAAGGGAACGGTGAAACCGGCATGGAAACAGCACTAGACAGGCTAAAAGGAAGAGCTGAGAGCAAGAACAGATAGATAGAGGATGTCATACAGTATATGACTCAGGAGAAGGTGTGGAGTTCACAGAAACAAAGAGGAACCAAAGTGGTGGAAGCGACAGCAAACAGTTGTAGTGTGGAGGAGAGACAGATAAAAAGCGCCACAGAGAAAGACATCAGAAAGGAAGATCAGACCGATCAGAAAGGAAGTGTCAATAAACTACAAGTAAACAAAGAATCATATGATAGATCTGACTAGAGGGAGTCTTTGAGGGAAATGAAAAAAAATAATAATAATAAAGGACAAAGAAGAAAGGAGCTATGATGACAGTATTTTACAAGCCCCCCTTTTAAATATGTAGTGTACGACTCTTAAAAGGATAAAGCTAGTGTTATTTTCTTCTTTTTTTATTATTAACAACAATTCCCCTGAAGAGACAAAAACCAACAAAGAATTTCTCCTTCCAAAAATGATTGTCTGTGAAGCCACGGCTTGATTTTGCTTGTGCTTCAGTGCTGAATCCATAAAGTTTAAAAAGACTGCTGCATTTGGGTGACACATTCATTTATTGTGATCAACACAGCCAGTGCAGTTTATTTCGGTCACTTTCTGTGTTTACTTTTAGGTCCGTTTCAAGAATATGCAACCCACAAAGTCACATTTATGAGAAATTATACAACGGTTCGTATGTTATTTTATGAAACATTATTCCTCATTTTTCATGGGTTCTCCTATAAATGTTCTACAACACGTGTAAATTTCTGCTTGTTACATGTATTCAGTTTTTTTCAAACTTAACTTTCATCTTCAAACGATACAACTTGTTTAGGCAATAAAACTACTTAGGTTTCGGAAAATATCGTGGTTTGGCTTAAAATAACCACAGAAGTAGCGTTACTTTAGTATGGAAACATGAAAAATAAGTCAACATTTGTGTCAAAATAACTACAGAACTGATGTAACTTAAGTACAGAAGTTACATGACAAATAAGTCAACGTTTTGGTTAAAATAACCACGGAAGTGGTGTTACTAAAGTACAGAAGTTATGTGACATATACGTCAAAGTTTGGGTTAAAGGGACTGTTTGTAACTGCTTACATTTATAAATCACCCGGGTCGGTTTCCCATGCGCACTCGCATATGATGCGTGCTCGCCCGTCTTGCAAAACAGTGTTGGCCGCAGCCGGAGTCTCTGCTGTACTCTACCCCTCTGCCTGCCTGCCTTCACTCAGCTCGCTCCACCTCATGTGTGTGCACACTCCACACTGCAGAAGACTTCGTAGCTCTGAGAATATCTAGTGGACGTTTGTGCAGAAATAACTGCTGCAGCTCCTCCAGACCAACAGAGGTTTACCGTGTCTTGTGAAGTGACGGGGCTCCGCAGCAAGAAACGTTATCATCTCCGACCGGGTGCTGGTGTCTCCCTCCAGCCGCGGTCAGGAGGCTGAAGCAGGAAAATCCAACACTAGAATCAGAAATTGATTCATGGAGAGACCTTCATCTGGTCAGCTAACATTACTACCAAGCAGCTGAAATATAGAGTGATATTGTGGTTTTAGCTGACGTGTGTCGCCTCACTGTTTTGAGCGATGCTCATTCATGTCTATTTAGCGCGAGCCCGACGCTGACTTTCGCTGACTTAACGGCCACAGGTGTCGCTGTAAACAAGCATTTCTGAGTCTTACAAACAGTCCTTTTAAAATAACCACGGAAGTGGCGTTACTAAAGTACGGAAGGTACGTGACAAATAAGTCAACGTTTGGGTTAAAATAACCATGGAAGTGGTGTTACTAAAGTACAGAAGTTATGTGACATATAAGTCAATGTTTGGGTTAAAATAACAACGGAAGTGGCGTTACTTATGTCTGGAAACATGAAAAAAAGTCAACGTTTGGGTCAAAATAACTACAGAACTGATTTCAAAGGAAAAGATCGTGGTTTGGCTTAAAATAACACCGGGAGTGTCGTTCCTTCAGTATGTAACGTACATGACAAATAAATCAACGTTGACTTCTGGTTTCCCACAGGACACGAACGTTGGTCTCCTGGGCAAAAGTCTGGTAATTTTAGACATTAGGTCAAAACAGTCATGTAAGTGGCATTACTTAAGTACCGAAGTGACGTTACAAATCTGTCAACGCTGACTACTGGTTTCACAGGGACACGGACACTGGTCTCCTGGGTGAATGACTGATGTTGTTGGACCCGCCAATCCACCCTGCCCTCCTCCCTACGCAGAGCTTTTTTGATCTTTATATGTCCTGTTTCACAATTATGTGGATTGCATACAAATTGATTTTGTGAGATATACACAAATTACAGTGCATTACTTTTCATAGATATATCTACGAACGGTGTTTGAGCACAGCCTGCAACAGTTTGAAACATGGACTAAGGCAATACTGCAAAATATAGCAAAAATATACAGTCAACATGCAGGAGCACCGTGTTTCAGGCTGGCAGAGCTGACCAGCCTGTCACCCTTGAGCTGCTTCTCCGACACGCTGCTCCAGCTTGTCTGCCGAGCCTCCACCACTCTATCGCTGCTTCTCTGACACCCTTTGTCTGATTCTCTCTTACTTTACTGTCACTGCTGGACCGCCATGAAGCTGTTTCTTTGCACCCATTTCTACCCTTAAAAAAAGTCCAGACTGCAACTATGGCAACAGAGTGTGTTCAAGATGACTCCATTATCAGTGGTGGTAGTCAGGTTTTTATGGCGTAAGAATTGTGCCATTGTGTTCTTGGTTTTCATGTGCATTAGTGAAACCGGATGTTTAATGACAATTCAGGGTTTTACAAACTGCCTTTCCATTTCAATAGAAAATCTGTTTCAAAATTATTCTGATTTCCAAGCACTCCACAGCCAAAATTTCAAATTAAACCAACAAAAAGCTTTCAGTTTTTGGCAACATTCAGGCACTTAGGAATGGCACAAACTGGTAATCAAATTCCTTTTCAGCCAGTCAGGAAAAAGTGTCTGCTTATGTCTGCTTATGCTTGTTTTTCTTGAATAACTGAAGACAATGAAACACAGCACCATAGACAATTAGTGTGTGTGGGGGTGCTTCTGTGTGTGTATGTATTTTGCAGCTCTACTTATGAGCACTTTGGTTGTTGATGTCTGCTGTGTGTGTCATTATTGGCTGGTGTTCTTGGTTTTTTTTTTCCTGCTCGAGAAATTATGTCAAAGTCACTTTGACCAACACGTCTACGAAAGAGGTTTCTCAGCCATTGTGTTCTTGTGCAATTTGCTCGGAAAAGCCTCTATAATAGCACAGAACATGACTGTGGCCGGTGCTTTTGACGTCATTTGAGCAAGCAAGTGATGAAGTGCAGCGCGGTAAAAAGTACTGAGCTGTTTGACCACTATACTGAATCACCTGCCTGTACCTCCCCTCCCATTTTGGCATACTTAACTTCAAGGTGACTTACTAATTCCAAACAGGTGCCGGCAAGATTAAAACAATTTTTTTTTTTTTTTAAAGTCCTTAGCGTGCCTGATGAATATGCCATTTAACTGGCATAAATCATGTAAAAAATGGAGCCCACTGACTCACGTACACTGTGACAGCTCAGTAACTTCCTCGTGTGAAGCTGCCAGCACAAGAGAAATGACAATTGTTTTCCCTTGAGGTGATCTGTGACACTGAGCTCGCCACTGTGCTGCCCTTCATGGCCTCAAACTCGCTGTGAAAGTTCAATCTGTTCTGAACTTAGAGCTTGTTTGCAGCTCACCTTTCAAAGCGGGACCAGTGACATGACATGAGAAGCAGCAGGAAGAAATATATCAGTTCCGTGGCAGAAAGTGAGCAAGGTCGCGTCACAACAAGCATGTTTAAGAGAAAAAAATGCAATGTCACTCTACACACGGGGCTAACAGGTCTATAGAATCACCTCTGGTTAAAGGGCTTGAAATGTTTGCAATCACTTCATTGCTAAAGGTGAGCACGGTTTGGTAATTCAGAGGAATTTAACCTCCTGCAGTATACAATTCCTGTATGAATTTGTATTTGTATTATCTGTATTTTTATATCAACTGGGCCATTTATCAGTGGGTTTCTTTTAAGTTTGCGATGGTCAGCACGAAATCCATGCGTATGTAATCCACATAATTGTGAACCGAGAAGTATAAAGAGCCATGTGAGGAGGAGGTTGGGTGGATGGGTGGGTCAATAAACACAGCGGTCTCCTGAGCAAAAATCCTGTTTGTGTCATAGTTGATTTATTTGTTACGTAGCGTATGTACTTAAGTTATGGCACTTCCAGAGTTATTTTAACCCAAACCACAATGTTTTCCTAAACCTCACTAAGCAGATTGTTGCCTAAGCCTAATCAAGTGGATTTATTTTCTAAACCTAACTATGTAGTTTTATTTTTAAAAGACTGGAGCAGAAATTGACACGACATTCATAGGAAAAAGCACGAAAAAGACGTTGAAAGTTGACCTAAAGGGAAGAGAAATTCGTGTCTATGTACAATGTAATCAAATAGATTATATTTTGTGACTATTTCAGACTGTGTTGGTAGAGCATGAGACAAATAATCTATGAAAACAAATTATGTTCCTCTGCCTCCTTCTACTGCTCCTAATGGCATTTGCAAGATTTCACCAAGCCTGAAGGAAAACAACCAATCAGAGCCAAGGAGCTCTCTACGGCAGGTATCAATCACTGCTCATGAAACTGGCGAACTCTGCTCAAACTGTCAAACTAGGCAGCGTGATCAAATATGAATTAATATTCTGTTACTGTAATGCCTATTTCTCTCCTCAAATGTTTTCAGAAACATCTTGTCGTGTACTGTTTAGCTGTAAAATGAGACCATTGGTTGGTGGGCGGGGTTTGGTTTTGGCTTTGACGGTTTTCAACATGGCAGCCGGGTCGCAAACTGTCTAAAAATAACTTTTTATCATATTTGCTCAAAGTTACCAACTACAGGTCTGGGTCACTCTAACTGACATATTTTTCCAACTGTTATTATACTTTTAAAATTAAAGACAAAATGAAATTAAAAATAAAATGTTCAACTTTTATCCTATTTGATAGTTTTATATCAAAATCGCCTTTATTTTCTTTATTTCATCTCAAGGGCGTCTTTCGATTTATCCAATCAAATGAGATCTGGGGCGACTTGCTAAATCACATAAAACCACAATAGACATCTCTCAAGGGCAAACATTTTGACCTCTCATAGCAGGAACAGCACAGACAAGTGAAACTAATTTTGTTAACGATGGTTCTGATTAAGTGTCCCAGTGAGCCGGTATGCACAATACCCGGACCCATGCAGTCATTTTTAACATTATTAAATCCACCTGTTTTTTTTCCTACTATTATATGCCAAAATGTCTATGAAAAATGTCTATAGACCGTTACTATATAGCTTGTGGCTTGTGGTAGTAATTGGTAGAGCAATATCATGGATTGGGGGTGTGGATTTTAGTTTGAAAATCTAACAATGTGGGTGAGGGAGGTGTGAGAGGAGATCAACAGTCCTCTACAGCTCTGTATCGCTTCGTATTCGCTATGACATTGCCACTTTTGAGCCATCCAATTAAATTTCAAGGACACATTATGGTATACAAAGACGCTCTAACTGCTGTTTCACTGCGACTTAAGCTCCAACACAATAAAAAAATGCCCATTATTACATAAGCATTGGGATCTATTAAGGCAGAGTCGAGATTTATACATTTGAGAGAGGTACAGATATAGAAGAATAGACCACTTTTATCTAATCCCACTTTTGGGGATCTGGTTAATTCCAAGAAAACAGCGGGTTTGGGTGGGGTGATGTGAAGCTGGTTGAAACCAGAATATAAAAGGAGGGAGAACAAATGTTGATGTTGTCCTCTTGGTGTTCGGTCTGGTACGAACTAATCTGTATCTCTGTTGGCTCTGCAGGTGGCTGATTAGCATGATCTGGAACACCTGTGGCACCCAGTGTGTTCCCAGGCTGCAATCTAATCCATAGAAATAGAATGAGAGTAGAATGGACATTCACATTAAAAATTAACATTGCAGGATGGTCAGAGCGGCGGCCCTTTTTACCGTCGCCGTTTCAAAAAACTGTGACCAATGTAGCGGGCTAACTCATTCTATTTCTATGGTCAATGCACAGTGCTGTGCACCATTTCTTTTTGAACAAAACTACCACGGCAAATAATGTCCTTTCTACTCTCATTCTATTTCTATGTCCTTCACTCACACACCACTCACTTTACTGATTTCCACACCTGAACATTTAATTTGGTACTTTAAAGGGACTGTTTGTAACTTTGTAAGCGTATAAATGTAGCGGGTCGGCACACATGCGCGCTCGCGTATGCGCGCTCGTGTATGCCGGGAGCCTCGTCTCCTCTGCCTGCTCGCCTTCACTCAGACAGACCGCGAGTTCTCGCGTACTCGCTCCACCTCTAGACGTGAACGCGCGCTCACTCCACACTGCAGAAGAGTTAGTTTAGCTCTGAGAATATCTAGTGAATGTTCAGTGGACGTTTGTGCAGAAATAAATGCTGCAGCTCCACCAGAGAGAAACGTTACCGTCTCCCTCCTGCGCCCGCAGGGAGACATCGGGTGCCGGTGTCATGGTTCACGTATCTCTCTGCGGAGGCTCGCCACTTCACAAGACACGGAAAACCTCTGTTGGTGCGCGCTGTGTCAGTGAATGCAAGCAGGCAGCGGAGGAGAGGCTCCGTTTGCCAGTGTCTCCCTGTGGGCGCAGGAGGGTGAGGCAGGAAAAGCCAACACTAGGATCACATCTAAATCATGTTCATGGAGAGACTTTGGTCTGGTCAGCTAACATTACTGTCAAGCAGCTGAAATATAGAGTGATATTGTGGTTTTAGCTGACGTGTGTCGCCTCACTGTTTTGAGCGATGCTCGTTCAGGTCTATTTAGAGCGAGCAAGCGCGAGCCCGACGCTGACTTTCGTTGA
>CAKAOH010025136.1:5273-36176 GCA_916701665.1 Sebastiscus tertius
TCCCCCTCCACCCTCCACCCTTCACCACCACTACTACTAATACTACTACACACACACACCTGGAAGCCAAATGTAAATGTCTCAGTTGTCGCTGCTTGTCGGCATCCTGCGCTTTGTTTTTAGGATTATGGTGAAGGCTGCAGCTGGCGTGTGTGGAGAGCAGACACTGTTGGCTTTAGTGCAGAGATGGTGATGGTGGTGGTGGGATCCTCTTGCTGCTAAACTAATTAGCATTTTTTGGCCCAAGAATAGGATCTCAGTTATCGCCAAAAGTGGCCCTAGTCTTTGTAAGTAAAATAGATAAAGTACATTTGATCAAATTTATGAAACTAAGAGCCAATATTTAGTCTGTTTTAATTGGTGCGGTTCGTTTGGGCAGTTGTGAGCGCAGTAATCATACTAGTGTGGATGGAAAATAATGGTCCGAGACCACCTCTCGCAAGCGGTCTCGTACCGGTTGTTTTGGTCCGCAACGGAGTACGATTACTGCGTTCACAACTGCCCAAATGAACCGCACCACACATATTAAAAGAAACCAAAGCGAACCAAAAGGCAGGCTTTCTGTGCAGACATTTGTTGAGATGGACACAGGTCAACAACAGGTTAACGTGAGTGGGAGAAGACTGACCGCTTTGCTTGACATCTGGGCCGAAGAGAACATACAGAATATATATATAATAGTGACGTTTCTTTCTATATAAACTGGAGGAGAAGAGGTTGGTGCGCACAGTAGATCAGCCTCGAGTCAAAGTGAAAATACTTCGACAGCAATACATAAGTCTACGATTCCCTTCAGAGAAGTGGCAGCTCTCGAGATGAAAAAGATAAATTCTCTCCTTCGTACGCCCTTCAGCAAATACGTGTTTTTATTTGGTCTGCTTTAATTTGTGCAAACCGAACCAGACAAAATAGCAAACGAACCAAAAGCATCAATTTCACCGACCGTATCAAGAGTGTTTAATAAAGCAACCTCAGAACAAACCAGGACCAGCAAATAGTGCCGCTCTGCTACAAGAGACGGAGAGATTAGAGAAGAGGACAAAGTGCAACATCTGATCTCTCGGTGTCCTCTATCTGAGGGTTTTTTTTTTTTTATTAGAGACACAGCTTTTATCTTCAAAAGAAGCTCACCTGCCCCTGGCGGCGTGAGATTAATCCAAACTGTTCAAACCTTTTCAAAGAGATGGAGAGTGATGTCACAGTACTGAAGACTCAATACAACTTGTTACAATATTAGATTCTATAAACCCAGTGCTTTCACCGTATGTGTTCATGTGAATCTGTAGAGGATGGGGATGTGTGGATTTGAGTTGATTGGTAGATGGAGGTTGGATATCTTGAGATTAATCCCAGTCCAACTAAACTGGCTGTTTAACTTGTGCCACCAATGAAATGTTGAACTCGGGCAGCAACCAGGAGTTCACCAATACAACCTTTTTTCTCCCAATACAATACTCTAATCATTGATTATCTTTTTCTGCTTTACCAATTCATTGTTTATCTACAAAATGTCAAAAAATAGGACATGTTTAGGGCTGCAACTGATGACTATTTTCATTATTGATTAGTTAATTGTTGCAGCTCTAGTCACGTGCCCATGGCAATTTCCCCGAGCCCTTGGTATCCTCTTAAACTCATAAATCAACAATAACTGAAATACTAAAATTACTTAAAACAACAAAAGGAGTATTAAAATTGTTGTTTTGATTAATTTTCTGTTGGTCGCCTAATAGTTTGAGCTCCACATCCAACCAAAACAACCCCCACCTTCATGGTAAGAGAAGCGAGCGTGGGATCAGGGAGCTGGTGGTTTTACATCCCAGCTGGGAAAAGTGAGAGAGACGAGTTCTCAGTCCTCGATCACCTGCTGCTGTTCATGTGCTGCTCTTCATCTGAACCCCGGCGCTGCTTCTAGAGCTGCTCTGTGGACAGTAGATATCTGTGGTTGTACTTCTTGTTCTAAGAAAAGAGCTCTTAAGTTCAGAAAAACAAAACCCCAAGTGGAATAAACAAAGATCCCAACCCAGTTGACTTCTACTAGTCGAGTATCACTCCATCAGACTCGTGATGTCCCGGTCTCTCTCTCTCTCTCGCTCTCTGCAGTGAAGCCACATGGTGCAGCAGATGCTCTGACTCTTCACACTCGCCTTTTCTCATGGAAATGGCCATCACGGCTGTCTGGCTGAATAATAGCGATGGTCTGTGTGTGCACGCGTGCATTATGGAACGGCATGCGTGTGAAAGTGGAAGGGTGGAAGGTTTGCCTCGTGTGGGTGGAGGCTTTAAGTGAACTTATGAATAAACAGGGGTTGTTTTAGGGATCTATATCGAGCCGTGTGCTCCTGCAAGAGCAAACAGAGCTGCGTCTTGTGATTTTTTTTTAAAGGTTAAGCTCAAGACTTCTGTTAGATGCTACAAAATAATATCTGTTATTTCTCTCTCTGGTCCGGATGTTTCTTTTGTTCTTATGTAAGCCTCCTCTGCAAACCAACGTTACATCACAGGACAGTTTGGACTGGTTGTGTGGCAGTGTGTGGGCAGGTGTAGTTTATACCTCCTGGCATCCTTGTATCCGTCCCTGGCAGCAGCGCCGCAGTGCATCAGCCTTAAAGGCTTCCTGACTCGGCAGGCCGCCACGGGGCAGCATATTGTCTAGAAGGTGGTGGTGGAGGGGTGGTGGAGGAGGATGGCGGGTGGGGGTAGGGTTGTTGCACCGTGCGCGACCCCCTTCTCCACCCCCCCTGCAGTGTGAAAAGGCCCTTTGTGTCTCCCCAGCCATAAGTCTGCCTGGCATGGGATTGAGCCGAGGTGCCAGGGTCAGAGGTCAGCAGGCTGGCAGAGGAAAGTGTGTGTGAGCTTGTTGTTGTATCTTTGTGAGGACCAGTTTGAGTTTAGACATTAATGCTAGAGTTGGTAGTACTTAAAATGCCTCTTGGGTAACGTGCTGTCACGTCCTCGTAGCATGGAGGTAACACATCTGGTGATTTATTGACATAGCGATGATTGTTTGGAACGTACGGACCGATGAGACGCTGCAGGAGTAGTTTGACAACTTTCTATTGATCGATGTTAGCGTGACGCTAGCTCCCTAGCACACGTGTTCCTCCACTTGTCATCATGTCGTACCCTGCATCAGGAGTTGTTCTTACCTCCTTGACACACACACACACACACACACACACACACACACACACACAAACATGTGGTAGCAGTGGAAGTAAGCAGGCAATGTGATCGTCATACAGAGTGCTGCTTTCAGGGTGAGCCGAGTGTCAGGACGTCCTGCGGGGCTGCTGTTTGACCCAGAATCTCTCACAAGCTCGCACACGTTTTCTGGTGTACTTTCATTTTGACGTATGTCTTTAAGCGCACAACGCTCCTTATGAGCTCTGTGGTTAAATACCAGCTATTAGCCAACAGCTCTGGTTTAGCTGTAACTGGTTCTGCAGAGCGAGGCGCTAATACTTCAATTCCCTGTAAAGCTCAGTGGGGTCAAACTTGAATAAGCATCTGTTAGCATCTATTCTAGTGTGTTTCATTGTAATGCACATGACTCATGAACCTCCTGCTTATTTTCCTCTCTCTCGTGCTTTTTGTGTCTCAACCACAGTTTTCAACTTTTTCAGTCGACCATTTGTCCGTCCAAATAAACTAAACCCAGAAGCCTTAAAATGGACAGCAGGGATCCGGAGGAGAAACGGGTTGTTGACTGCGTCCTAAACATTTGCCGTCTGTGTTTGTGTCTGAGAGCTATTTTGGTTTTCTTCTGGCCGCCCTGCGTCAGCGTCTGTGGTGAAACATCTATCGGAGAAGTTAAGAGCGTTGACTGACCGCTTCTGTGTTTGTCCACTTTCTCTATTTACAGGACAACATGCCTCAGACACCACCGTTCACGGGGCAGCTGAACACCAGCAGCTACAACAAGAACCTGTACCAGACCAAGGATGACAGCTACGCCGGCCTCTATTACCATGACAACAACCTGGCGTCCGGGTCCCTGGAGGCCCTCGTTCACCACTTGGTCCCGACTCTAGACTATTATCCAGATGTGAGTGTTGTTTATTTTTATCTCTGGTGGTTTCTTTTGCTTTGCAGTTTCATCAAAGTGAGGAGGTGAAGCCTTTTTTTTCTTTTTATCTGTCTGAGAAGCTCTGCTGCTCTGAGACCCCGTTAGTGCTAAAGTCGCTTTCTTGCATCTTTTTCTCTCCGTACATCAGGGAGTAAAAGTTTTCATTCCCCCTACTTTATATATGTTGTTGTTTAGGTATCATTGCCCCCAGTGATGTGTGGTTTTAAAACCCATTTTCAAGCTTAAATAATCAATTTGACATTGTGATTTTGCTTTTTGTAGTAAACACATTTTCTTTTCTCTCCACAGAGGACGTACATCTTCACCTTCCTGCTCAGCTCGCGCCTTTTTGTCCGCCCGTACGAACTCATGTCGAAGGTGTGTCACCTGTGCATGGAGCAACAACGACTCAGCGATCCTCAAGCCGACAAGGTATGCTATAGCTATAAATCCTGCATGGCACCACCTTCACCTCATTTGAGCCATGAAACCCCTCTTAGCTGTGAACCCACTACAAAATCTAGACGTTTACACATCCTAGTTGTGTTTCTCTCAGCCGTTCGCTCAATACTAATGTGTTCATCCTGCATTTTCAGATCAGAGTCCGGAAGATCGCTCCCAAGATCCTCCAGCTGCTGACGGAGTGGACGGAAACCTTCCCGTACGACTTCAGAGACGAGAGGATGATGCGGAGCCTGAAGGAGCTGACCCACCGGCTGGCCAGTGGAGACGAGGTCAGTCTGTTATTCCTTCATGCTGCTCGCCACCAACCGTTATTCAAACGAGTTCAGTAACAAAAGACTCGTCTGCTGATCAGATAATGTGTGTAGGTGTTATCACATAGCCGTGCGGTGCTGTTTTATAGACCGCACGTGCAGCAGAGCTACAGGCACAGGCAGATTATTTAGCAGATAGTGGTGGAGGGAGGTGGAGGGGGGGGGGTATCTCTGGCAACAAAGCCGTTTTGGAGGCAGGCTGAGTTGAGAGAAAAGCCTCATTGTTCATGAGCTAGGTGGCTGTTTTGTCGTCTATGTGGCGCTGCTTCCTAGTAGGCAGCGTTTGAATTGTCTCTCTGCTGCAGAGCTGAATGTCAGTGGTTTAGCGCGCCGTTAGTCTCCGCTGCGCTGCGCTGTGTTCATCAGAGTTGATTTAGTGGAGTAGAACTGTTGTAGTCGTTGTTATCTTTGTTGCACATGCAGACCCTCCACTGTTAGACATTTAGATACAGAGAAGTTGTTTTAACAAGCAGTGACTCACGCTCTGTGTGCCGCCAAAGGAAACGCCAACGGGACAATATGGTGACTTTTTTAACTTCACAGTTTAGTAGCGTTCGTGCTGCGAGTTCGATGAGAAGATTGATGGGTAGCGATTAGCTTAGCATAAAGACAGGCAGCAGGAAAAAACCCAGCTAACCTGTCCAGCGTTCGGGGGGGTCGGTGTTAACGATGAAGCGGCGGAGGGCTTGTTAGGACCCGATAGTGACGGAGGACACAAACATCCATTAACCCTAACCCCATCCTCCACTGCTCAACACAAGAAAAACCCAACCCACCCACTCAGGGTCTTTAATGCAGGTTTCAGGTTTCACTCATCAATAGTACAAGCACAAGTATTGATCCTGATTTAATCTACAAATCAATACGTTTCTCACATGTCACTTGGACACATTTACAGCTCTCCTTGTCTGCAAAAACACCCATCTTATCTGACCACCGGTGATACACACTCCCTCAGTCACGCTCGGAGACACGGCCGCTGTGTTTGTCTGGTCACACGATCATCTTTTGATTTCACAGTAGATTGGCTGCAGTCGGCATTAACGCCGCCCCTCCAAACATACTTTTTATGGTTGAAATCAATTCTGGCCTCGAGGCAACAGAGAGCCGTGTAGCACAAGATAACCACGGTACTCTCCCTTGAGGTGATATCACGCTCGGTACATTCAATAAAATAAGATAAGAAGTGTGTCCAAATAATTAAAAGCCACAGGTGTTTTTCTAGCTTATCACTGTTCTTGTCCTACCTTTTCATTCTTTTTCAACCTGAAATCTCTGGTCATCATCGCTAAAAACAAGTTTGATCAAGACAAGGAACATCAGCTACAGATGGGGTACAAAGTGTCTTATTATTCTAAGGGATCATCTGCAGTGATCCTTAACTCTGTGTGCACAAGTGGATCCAAACTGTGCCAGGAAATTGCTCCCTTAGAAGTTGTTAGAAACTAGAGCTAGAGCTAGATCTGTAAAACTGAGTTTCTCCACAAAGAATCAGACAAAAGCACCTCTTTAAATCTGGTGTTTACCAGAGATGTGCTCATAGGTTTCTGGGAAATATTCATTCAGCATGAAGAAAGCATAAAAAGTGACTTATCAACTAAAAAAAACCTGAGTCGACTGATGGAGTCAGAGGGAGCAGCCCTGTTGGAAAGCATCTGCAGTAGTTTCATTTCTCCACTCATTTACTCTTTAACTTGTCTCCTGTTTGTTTATTATCTAACCCACCTATTGGAGGGTAAATTGAAAGTGATAGCAGCCAAAAAGTTCTTTTATAATCCCTCATTGCATAACACATCTGTGTGAAAAAGCAACTGTGTATAATTAACTATGGTAGGTGAAAGTTGATCTAACGGGCAGATTGCGAAATCATTTTGAACTTTTTCTTTTAGTTTCTCTCTCTTTTTTAAAATAATAATAATGTCCAGCTGTGTGACTGCTTCACTTCCTGTGCTGTTGGACTCTGTTATATGACATCCTAGCATCCTCTGACCTCAGCAATAGATCTGGATAGTAAAATGTTATCATCGCTGATAGATGGCTTCTCTGAAATAACACAAGTTGTCCTTAAAATCATGTCCTGTCCTTACAGGGATAGTTTGGATGTTTTGAAGAGGGGTTATATGAGGTAATTCTCCATAATCAGTGTACAGTCCCACTTCAAAACACCCAATCCCTTTAATAATCTGTGTGGGAACTGAGCAAGAAGCTGCCCTATTTGACTCCGTATTAACAGAACATTTGACATTAACCGAAAAAAAGCCGTGACTAGATAAATGTTCCAAACACTAGATGCATGTGCTGTGTTGACAAAGCAACCTTTTAAAACACCCTGCAGACGAGCTGTGATATCATGTAAAGCCACAGGCTTGTGTACTCATGATTAGCACGGCGTGACCAAGAACGTTTTTTCAAATGTTCCTCGAGAAGCGTTGCTGCCTCGGGTTCACCAATCACCACGAGCAACTGTTGAGGAAGTCAGGATGTGATATAGTTCATTCATATTGTATATCCATAGATGATAACTCATGATATTAAAACATGATTCCTTGCTCTGGGTGGTGCAAATGCCACGGGACATTTTTATTCTAAGGAGTCCAGCTGTTGAAGTGTGAGGAAGCAGTCCGAGGAGGACAACAGTAGGAGTTTCATCAGAACTAATTTACATTCACGTTTCTCACAGATTTCTCTAAATCATGTTTTGAAAACAAAACACCAACGTTGAACCGTGAGCAGGTCCAGAGTACGGAGTTAGACGCTGATTCTTCAGAGCGTGCACCGCAGCGCTCTGGGAAAGGGTTTTGAGTCCAGAATAGATGTCCCGAACATCTGGTCAACGTCGTGTCCAGACCACACTCGAAACATTCCAGGACCTTGATCTCTGGAGTAAGACTGTCATTATGGATGTGGTTGGATATATAGGGAAGAAAACAAGCGCTGTGATCTCCATCTGACCTCATTTGATGGTACCGACGTCTTGCTTTCCCTCTAAATGTGCAGTTTTTATTTTGCACTAAGTTCTTTTTTTTTTGCTTTATTATGATAAGTTAGTTAGATTTAACAGATCCCACATTTTATATCCAGTTTGGATGCCTGGTACGCTTGATGTAAGGCAGATCTTTGGACAAACATTACTGTTTTTAATCCAAGTGGTGCCTGCACAGTATAACCCTTTCATGACAGGTGCCACTGCACGGCACGTTTAAAGCTGCTCTGGGAAGTTCAATATCTGGATAGCAGTCGCTCCCAATGAAGGAACTGTTGAGAAATATGAACTTCTATACTTGTCTTCTGTCTGCTTTGGGTTTGGTTCATAACATCGACTAAGTATGGTCGTGTCTAGAAGGGAACCAGCAAAGTGGGGAAACGCTCGCGAGATTGTTGAGGTTAGGCATTGATTTGGGACTTGTCTCTCACGAGATTTGTCTCTCACGAGACTTGTCTCTCAGGTCAAGGGTCAAAGACTTGTAATTGACTTACAAATTGCTTACGAACACTTGACTTGGACTTGGTTGTAATGACTTGAGAATGAACCTGGACTTGTAGCACATGACTGCTGTACGGTAGAGCCTATATTTGGGTGGTTTCGTGGTGTTTCTGCCCCATCGTGACTTGGCCACATGGACGTGTTTGTAGATAAAATAATCACCTTCTACTCTCTGTTCATTAGTGCTGCTCAGCTAACCTGCTAAAAACAGTCAGGCCTCTCGTGTGGGTCAGGTGGCGCTCCGCAGGAAGCAACAGCCCTCAGCCAAGAAAAACAGGACCTCCAGTGATACGTGGCGACTTGTACCGAGCGGCCGTCTGCCACCTCGGGATCGCCGCCAGGGTCGATAGCGCGGGGGAACTGCGCACCCCCGCTAGGCGCCCTCATTCGTAACGGCGATAGATCTGATGAGCAAACGCGATTCCCTCTGCTTGGAAATGTCAGGCGTGCTGTTGTCTCCGAGATCTGCGACTATATTTATCCGACCCTGGCCCGTCCTCTGTTTGTAGTGAGGACAGAAGCTGCGGCAGATGGCCGACTTTGAAGTGGCAACTGGAGCGATTTTCACTGGTGGCGTCTCACTGTTGTCCCACTGAGCAGGAGTGTGGTCAAGCATTAGCTGAGTGTGTACAGTGTTTACACTGATATTACAAAGTCTGAATGGGCTGCAACTAATGGTTATTTCAATATAATTTAATCTCTCCATATTTTTTGGATTCATCGCTTCATAGTAGAGCTGCAAAGGTTAATCGATTTAGTTTTTAACTATTAAATTTATCGCCAGCTATTTTGACAATCGATTAATAGGTTTGAGAAATTTTTAAAGAAAAAATTCTTTGATTCCAGCTTCTTAAATGTGAATATTTTCTGTTTTCTTTACTCCTCTATGACAGTAAACTGAATATCTTTGAGTTGTGGACAGTTACTTTGGTGCACGTGTCCAAGGAGCAGAGATTATTTAAGAAGGAAGTTTCCTCTCTGATCTCCAGTCCGTCTCGACTCCTTCTACAATTTGAACCCTCATTTTCTTTCCCTACAACTTCATTTCTCTTCTCCCCGCCGTGCGCTCTTCAATCACCTCTTGCCAAAACTGTAATATCCACAGAAGCCTCAGTTGATTGGCTGACATGTGAATGTGTCTGTCGGTGTGCCATCACACCTATCACCAGCAGACAGATGCATTAGTCTCGCCTTGGGAAGTGAGTTTCAGAGTCCGTGAGCGCCGCACCGACTCCTCACACTTGATAGCCGTCTCGGCACCGGGCCTCCACATCCATTATGAGGCCGGCTGCGTTTCCTCCCGCCCTGTTGAACCGGACTCTTGTTTGTAGAACCCAGATTCTGGAGGCTGAATTGGCAGAAAGTGGAGGGAGGGGAGGGGATGTGGTCGTGAGAAAAGGGGCCTCGTCACCCCAGATTCTGTCTGGCAGCTCATACCGGTGGTCTGGAGAGAAGCCATGAACAGGATCCTCCACGTTTCATACAATAACACACACATGCACTCAAATCAAACGCACATGTCCTCCTTCCCTCTGTAGACGCTCTTATGCAACTGCTAATCTGCGTCAGCGAGGGAACACTTATCTAATTGTGTCCAGGGGAAAGTTCAAAACAGGACGACCTCTCGACCCCTGAGGCCAGAGAGAGCCCAGAGCTCCCTCCTCTAACTCCTGCTGAGCCGAGAGGCCTTAATGAGGCCGGCAGGAAGAGGCTTGCATAACGCTGAGAGTGACCCTCCCGGTGCCCGACCAGAAGGATGCTTTTCTGCAAAATAAATACTTCACATTTTGAGGGTCGTTCTGTGGTTTTTGGCTGAGAGCTGGCATCAGTTCTGCTGACATGTAGTCAACATGCGTGTGTTGTAAATTCCACTGAGGTTGTTATCGCCCTCGGCCGCAGATGAGTGGTTTGGGATTAACCTAAATTGAGCCAAACAAAGTGGCTGCACGCATGCTACTGGAGGTTTTAGTCAAATCTCTCTGTGTGCCTACGTTTACATTAGGAGTGTAACAGCACACAAAATTCATGGTTTGGTATGTATGTTCGTACATACACCGATCAGCCATAACATTATGACAGCATGTGCACCCTGACCGGTCTGCGGCTACGCAGCCCCAGACACGACAAACTTCTTCAGCAGTTTGAGCTCCAGTAGCTCTTCTATTGGATCAGACAACAAGGGCCAGAGGGAGGCTGTGTTTACACAGTCAAAAAAGTCTGCCACTGGTTACGTTAATTGGAGTATGCACGGCTGCATGTAAACAGGAATGTTGGTGGAATATCTATTTTCATAAGCCATGTATACAGCTTAGTAGGAATATTGTTTTTTTCAGAATAAGGGTGAAAAAGTGAATATTTAGTGTATGTAAACGTGATGTAACTGTCTAACAACAGCGTCTCCATCACGTTTCAAACCGGTATAGAGCTGGAGAACAGAGAAAACAAAGCCGTAGCTTGAGGTAAAGAGAGTGTTGTATGAAAACAACCTTCATACGCTGGAGTTTTGTGGAAATATGGAGAAATATTTTGGAGTCCAGAGTGAATAAAATCAAAGTCTTTTGAAGCTTCTGAACATCAAGTACTAACTGATTCTCTTCTCTCCTCCTCTTCCATCCATCAGGTTTACAGGAAGACGGTCGGCCAGATGAGCCAGGGTCTGATCCGGAGGCTGACGGTGCTCAGCCAGTACGAGGAGGCGCTGGTCAAGATCAACGCCACGGCGGCGGAGCGACTGACAGCTCTTAAGGCGAAGCCCCAGGCGTCCATCCAGAGAGACATGCTGTCCATCTGCAATGACCCGTTCACCGTCGCCCAGCAGCTCACGCATATAGAACTGGTGAGAGCTTATTTACATCTATTATTTCTATTCCTTTTTTTTGTTCCCATTGATCTACAGAAGCCTGTCATTGAGCCAGACTCATTTTCTTTTGTCTCATCTTAAAAAATCACTTTAAATCATTAAATCACATCAATCATCTGTTGCAACACGTCAAACCAAATAAAGATGTAATGTTATCTTCCAAAGAACAATCAGAAGTGACTCACTCTCATATCGGCACAGGAGCCAAAGAGAATAAAACCAAATCGATGTTGGAGAGGAGAACATGTGAGGGAAAGGAGAGCTGACACACATGATGGATTAGAAATCAGTGCGGTGGTCGAGGTGAACCGAACACCAATGCTCCACCCACGTCCGACCTACCACAGCATTGATTTTAAACAGCGCTGTTTGATTTGTTTTCTCATTGGCAAACTGACATGTAATGAATATAAAGCTGTGGTCAGTCAATCTGGAAAAAAAACAGAGGTTGGTCAAGGGTCTCTTCCAAGATCCAAAAGTTAAACTTCCATTTGCGAGTTTTTATGCACATTTTTATTTGTGCATTAAAAACGGAGCGCAGACCTTTTTTATGGTTACTTGAGTTGGAAACATTGGAATATCAAAGAAAGAGAAGATGAAATAAAGGCTGATGGAAACGGATTTTTCAAATACACTTTGATATTGGAGTATCCCTCTGCTTGCTCCACTGTAGTTCAAAGTATTCAGTCTGCTAAAAAAACCATGTGGTTCAGAAGAAATTAAAGTGTGTGGCAGCAATGAAATCCCATAATATATCAGTTATTTGTGTTCAATTCATTCTGTAATCACATCCTCTTGAATATATTTTCATAGGGCGGCAACTAATTATTATTTTCAATGTCGAATAATCTGTTGATTATTTTCCTGATTAATCGATTAGTTGTTTGATCTATAAATAATAGTTGATCATCAATAATGTTGATCAGTGTTTCCCAAAGTCCAAGATGACATCCTCAAATGTCTTGTTTTGTCCACAACTCAAAGATATTCAGTTTACTGTCATAGAGGAGGAAAGAAACCAGAAAATATTCACATTTAAGAAGCTGGAATCAGAATTTGCACTTCTTTTTTTTTCTTAAAAAATGACTCAAACCGATGAATCGATTATCAAAATAGTTAGCGAATATTTTAATAGAGTCAGCAAAATGACTCACTTAAACATTGTCTAAAGTTTGCTAACATTAGCCACTGGAAGCTATCTCTAATGATTCCTCAAATGCCATTTTTAAGAGCTCATTTTGAAGGTGATGCATTGACCAAACTAAAGATGGATGCAGGGAGTTGATTTTCCCTTTTCCTTCCTCCTCAGGAGAGACTGAGTTACATCGGACCTGAAGAATTCGTCCAGGCCTTCGTCCAGAAAGACCCTTTGGACAACGATAAGGTAACGTCTGCATGCTTTGCTAAGAATAACTCACCAGATAAGAGAAGCATATACAGTAGTTACGCAATCTTTCCTTGGTCTGTAATCCTGCGTGCAGACCTGGTCCGTCTCCGTCTGGGTGAGGTGGTCTAGTCTCTCCTCCAGACGGATGTGAAGTTTACACAACACAGAGAGGCCCGGCCGCTGCACCGGTCAGCGTGAGGTCAGGTGGTTTCTAGACTGTAGCAGCAGAGCAAATATTCAGAAACACTCACTCAGGCTCACCTCTCTGACAATTTCCTCAAATCATCCCGCTGTCTGGATGAGACGGGCATTCATGCACCTCATCTCCTAGCAACCGCTGCTGCCAAGGGTTTGTTTTGGGAAGGGGTGTGTGAGTTAGTGAATGTGTGTGTGCGGGTCTGGCGGTGGTTTCTCTTGTCTGGCGTTCGGCTGCTAGGCAACAGACCCTTTTTTTTTTGGAAGCGAGGTGATGGGGGGGTTAAGGCTGCCTTTGTGCCTCCGGCGGCTAGCCCAGCCCGCCTCGTATTCCAGCGAGCCACTTGCATGTTAAAATGAGCCGCGTCCACTGGCGGGAACCCCTGCGTGGGGGCGAGTGGCGTAAGGCCAAAGGAATGTGTGGAATTAGATCAAGAGGAGTCCTCACAAAGGACCAGCATGCATAATGTGAATCACATCGGCCACTATTGTGCTGATAGAAGCAGAGTGAAGTTGAGCGTGATTGGCCACACAGTTAGTTATATTAATGCTCAGTGATGCATTGACTGAGGAGGGAAGAGAAAAGTACAAATATCAGCTTTATTTCTCCACTTCAGCACTATTTATTTATTTATTGCTTTGTAATTAGCTGGAATACTAATTGGAAGTGTTGTTGTTGTTGTTGCAGAGCTGCTTCAGTGATCACAAGAAGGCCAGCAACCTGGAAGCTTACGTTGAATGGTTCAACAGACTCAGTTATCTGGTGGCTACAGAGATCTGCATGGTGAGTACCAAGCACGAGGCCAACTTCACTCTCCAGTAAGAAACCTCAGTGCTAAACGAGAGGAAAAACAACATCGGGCTGCAATTACTGATTATTTTCCTCAAGTGAAATAGTGAAAACGCACATCACAAGTCTGAAACCAGAACGTTCAATTTCGAGTTTGAGCATGTCTTGCTTGATAAATAACTTTGAATGATTCATTGATTATCAGAATTGTTGTTGATTTTTAATTCTCTGGCAATCAACTCGTCATATTGACCAGCAACACTTCAAATGCTTGAATACTTTCCAAAGAACTCAGACGTCCTATAAAGTACGAGCAAACTTCAGTCCTCTCTGCGTTGTACTTTAATGGTAATACACTTTGAGTTTGTTGCTTTCCAGCAGACCCATTTAGCAGACAGTCCTGAGGGCTAATGCACTTCTCTAATGTTCTCCATTTTGTTAACAGCCTGTGAAGAAGAAGCACCGAGCTCGAGTCATCGAGTTCTTCATCGACGTGGCGCGCGAATGCTTCAACATCGGCAACTTTAACTCCCTCATGGCCATTATATGTGAGTGTTCTTTCCTCCCCCTCTGAGATAAAACATGGCATGTGATCTATGCTTTTATTGTTCTGTCAGTCTCGACAGCTGCTTGTTAACTTTAAGGAGAACTCTTTGTAAGTAAATGGTTCTAGAAAATGCTCAGCAGCCGGGGAATGATTTGCACCGACGGGTGACACATTTCAGTCTCATTTGGACTCGCTCTGCTCGCTGCACTCGTTCCCTCCGATCTGCGTTCCTGCTTTTTCTCCCGGTCATCAGTAAATCAGATCAGCATAATAAATGTAATTTGTTGTTCAGTGAGAACTTGGTGCAGCGATGTAATCCCCCCCCCCCGCACACACACATCCTCCCGTTCCCTGTAGCAGTAACCTCTCACGACTTTGTCCCAGTTCATTTCCAACGTACGTCATTTACTTGAGTCTAATGACATCAGTGAGACTCGGCAGCAGAGGGAGCGGAGCGGCAGTTCATGCAGATAATTGTCTCAATGACAGTCCCCCCCCCCTAGCTGTGTGGAGTTTGACTGCTTGTATTTGTAGAAACACACGGTACACTCACACAGTAGCTGCAGCGTTAAATACTTGAGTGTGCAGAGTCTTGTTATTTCCTTTGATTGTGGCCTTCTTGCACCATGTTGCACCAGATCCAAAATATCACTTTAGTTGGATATGCAGCGGCAGTGGTGGTCTCTGAAGCTCCTTTCCCACTGGACAAAAAACCCACTAACAACCACAAACATCTGACTTTGGTCAGGTTAAATAAAGATGAAATCTAATGAAGACACAATGTAGAGCCCGAAAGCACCTCAGACAGTTGAGAGACGTCGCTGAAGGTCTAGCCGACGGGCTCTTGGGATCCAGGAGATGTCCCAGTGTTCAGAGGACAGGGCATCTGGTCATCCTCACAGGCCTGAGGGGAGGTGGAGGATGGAGGGGGGAGGAGAGTCCAGAGCAGAGAGACGGGGGAGGCAGCTGGAAGAGGACGCAGAACAAACCATCCAGGCAGATGGTCAGCACTGACCAGAGAGAGTGAGAGCTCATGAGGGAGGATGGGAGGATGGGAGATTGGGAGGATGTTGAGGAGGGCGGATGGGAGGATGGGAGGATGGGAGGATGGTGAGGAGAGGATATTGGAGTGCCAGCTGTTGTCTCTCTTTCTCCCCTGAGAGAGAGAGAGAGAACGCCACAGGCAAACCCACCCGCCTCGTCTCCAGGGAACCACCCGGGTTAGACAACGTACTAGTGATCTAATAAAAAGGTTATTCCACTCAAATTATCAAAGCAAATGTTCTTATTCACCTTCATATAGCCAGAGTTCTTGGTTCTTGGATGATCCAACCAGCTTGTATCTGGGTATTTGACATATTGACACTCAAAGAATAGAAGCCCACCTGATGTATAAATGATACTGAATATAATTTGGACCTGGCCTGACTCACGACCCGGGTCAGTAAAGACCACCTGTCTCATAAAACCCAAACTATACTATACTTGCATTATATAAAAACACAAAAAAATGGATAAAAATGCCGCTCTGTCAGCGTCTCTTCTTTGCTTCTGCGACATTGTGTCGGTGCTGAAAAGGAGAAGACATCAACGATATATTAATGTCCTCATAAAGGGGACAGTGTGTGTCCCAGCGGGGCGACGAACACAGCCAACACCTGTCCGTCCTCACACACACACACACACACACACACACACACACACACACACACACACACAGTGGTGTCTTTGTGAGTTGATGGTTTCCCAGTCGAGACACGATCTGACACACACCTGTCACATACCGCCGTGGTCGGACTTTCATTCACTTTGGCCCCCGCAGCGCTGAGGTGTCATGTTAAACTGTCTCCTGGGAAGCGGAGGAAGAAATGAGAGTTTTATATTTCTGTCTGTGGATCTTTTGTGTACCGGAGGGTTGTTTTGTTGTTGTTGTTCTGCTCTGACGGTGACCCTCGGAGCCTGAACCTCCACACGGAGGATTACCATATGGGAAGCAGAGCGCTGGGAGGGGAAACGAGGCGTGTGTTAACTCCATTGTTCCTGCGGCCTTTTGCCTCGCTGCATCAGGAGAAACAACAGTAGAGAGAAAGAAAAGGGAAAAGGGGAGGCAGAGGGATGTTAAAGGATGACTGCCGAGGGAGGGAGAGAGGGTGAGGGGGGTTTGGGTGCGTCTGTCTGGCTGAATGGGAAATGCCATGTGTTAATGCGACCATGTTCGGGTGTTTTCATGGATGTGTGTGATATCTCTCTCATTGTCTTTTTGTTCTTGTGTCCGTCTTGCAGCTGGGATGAACATGAGTCCTGTGTCTCGGCTCAAGAAGACCTGGAGTAAAGTCAAAACGGCCAAGTTTGACATCTTAGAAGTAAGTTACATGCAGTTGTGAAACTCAAAAATGTGCATGTGATTTGTTCTGCAGCACTTAAAAGACACAAGGTCATTACGTTAAAGATTTATGGATACAACAGATCCCTCCGACAAAGAAAAACCCACCTCAAATCTGCAGTTTTCAACATTTTCTGTCGTCTTTAATTGTCAGACTCCGACATTAACAGCTCTGTTTGGTTGTGTTGTGTTGGGTGCTGATGACTAACGGCGTTGTGGGTGTGTGGGGGAGCTTCTTCTTTTGTCAGTGAATTGTTGGGTTAAGTGCAATGACAAAGACGAATAAACAGCATCGTGCTGAAAGCTGCTGAGAACATGGATCTGAGTGGGAGAGCAGAGATTTGACTGTGACTCACACAGATCTCACACATAGATGGATAAACACAGTTAGAGTTCATGTTTCACCCTGTTCACAGTTTTTGTGCTAAGCTAAGCTAACGTGCTGCTTTTGCATATTTACCGTACAGACACAAGTTCAATACTTTGACTCAGTCACAGTGAAAATAATCTAACAATACCAAATATATTCTGCATAATGAGTATTTTGACACTTTGATTGAAGCCTCTGCAGTTACTAATCAAAAATGTGGTCGTGCTGAAGCAGCATTTTATTGTACTTGACAGCAAACGTATGACTTTGACTATAAATATCTGAAAAAAGTCTGAAAAATGTTGGATAAATGTCCGAAAAAAGGCTGAAGAAAGGCAGATAAAAAGTCAAACATATATCTGAAAAAGTCCAAAAAAAATCAGAAAAATGTTTGAAAAAAAGTCAGACAAATATCTGAAAAATGTTGAATAAACGTCAGAAAAAGGCAGAAGAAAAGTCTGAAAAAAGCCAGACATAAGAACAAAAGTCAGAAAAAAGTTGGATAAATGTTCAAAAAGTGTCAGAAAAAAGGCTTCATTCGGCATAAGTTCAAAAAAAATTTACTCTATGACTATAGGTTTAGTTTCAGCCACCAAAATATATGCTGTTAAAGATCCACATTATAGCAGCTTTAAATTAGTGTCATATGTGACGACTTCACTAAGACAACATTGAAACTAGTCAGAAACATCGTCTCAATGTTTTTGAGTTTACAAAGACAGACCTAAAAAACCAAAAGCTATCCCCTTCCCTACCTCCATCCTCTCTGCATACATAACGCCGTCTGGTACCTGAGGAAACCCCAGATACTTCGGGGCCCAACAGGCCGTCAGTCGGCCCTTTGAAACGGCAGATCTGAGGTTTGAGACGAGTCGGGCCGGGACCGTCTGTGGGATCTGAGAGCTCTCAGTTCTTCAGGTTCCCTTCATGTCCCACCGGAGTTCATCTCAGTCTCTCTCTTTCTGTTTGTCGCTCTCCCTGTCAATCACACACCTCCTCAGCTCTTCACTCGTTTGATGATTTTCCCTTTACCCTCCTGTTTTTGTCCCCGTGAGCCCCATTTGAAGTGAATCCTGAACTTTCCGTCCCACAGAGTCACAGTTTGCTGCGATAACTGTGTGGAGTTAAAGTGCTGCTCGGTTTGTTCGAGGTCACAGACTCTTTATCGTCTCTATCATCTATCTCCTGATCCCTCAGACAGACTCATGTCACAACACTGAGGGTTTGACTTTATGTATTTAATCTTTATTTAACCAGGATATTCCCATGTGTCACATAAAAGCACCAATGATAAAATTAAAACAGCAAAACGTTCAAAACAGAAGAAATGTCCTATAAAAGAGACTTAAAGTGACGCGTGCCTTCAGAGGTCTAATAGTCGTTAATCCTGTAGAGTTACTGAAGTGGAGTTTGTGTGCAGGATGGAGGTGTTTGATTTGAGGAAGTGCCACATTTCATTACTTCCCTTTTCTTTTATTATGCAATTAACGGTTACTTTTATTATTTTTTCAAATCCATGACTTTAATCATTTATTGTAGGAAATGTCAAAAAACGTTCTCAGAAGTGAAGGACAATAAGAAAAAACAGAAGAAATAGCAGAAAATCCTCTGATTGAAGAAACTGAAACCTGCAAACACTTAACATTTTTGATCGATGAATGACTTGAAAATAAAATAAAATAAATAAAAACTATACTATATGTTATTTAATCAATTTGCTAATCTTTTACAACTACATGTTATATATGCATGAAAAAAAGCATAAAAAATGACTAATCGACTAAAGAAATCTTAGACGACTGAGACCAAAACGACTGATTAGTCGACTAATGGACTAAGACGAGGCAACACTTACAACTTAGACTTGAAAACCTCAGCTCACAACCGTTCAGTGTGTCCATCTACGACTGTTCCTTTGTTGCCAAACCAGTATTATATCAGGAACTGGTACTTTCCACGGGGCTTGTTGGCTCCTTAAATCCACTCGTCTTCCAGCTGCTGTCCTCACCTCTATCTGTCTGTTTGTGGTGTTGTTGATCAGACGTTGACTGACACCGTGTTCTTCTCTCCGCAGCACCAGATGGATCCTTCCAGCAACTTCTACAACTACAGAACGGCGCTGAGAGGAGCCACACAGCGGTCGGTCACCGCCAACAGCAGCAGAGAGAAGGTGAGTCCTGAACACAGCAACACACACCGTACAATACAACACCTATGTGATTGAGCTGTTGGACCACATACACCCATAGAGGAAGATGTTTTTTGAATTTTGACTATTAGAATATAGTCTAGGGACGTCACGATACCAGAAATGTAGTAGTCGATACCAATACCAGTGAAATTCCACGATTCTTGATACCAATTTGATACCACAATAAAAAACCAAAGTAAACAATGGATTAAATGGTATGGGAACATCTTGAGCAGTATTATCAGGGATAAATAGGGTGCGTCCCCTGAATGCATCAATAGTCCCAAACCGTTTCTATCGACGACGGGATGCCGCCACTCTCGAGCCCTGACAGCAGCCTACCTGCGGTACCGTCAAAAACGAGTACTGTCACGTTTTCAGAATTTTGGCATCGACTTAGTATCGGTTGTCGTGACATCCCTAATATAGTCCGAACTTGTTCAGTTGGTTCACCTGTAGCTCAGCTCCCATCTGAATGCACTGTGCTGGGCAGAACTGAGGAGCGAAAATGAAATCTACATGCTGACATTTAAAGGTTGAAATTCTAGCAGAAATCACCACTGTGAGGAAATCAGGTTAAATTGTGGATAAGTTGTGTCGAGCCAGTGGCACTACATCGAGTCCAATTTGCCAAAAAAGTCGACAAAGCTTTCTTTTGTGACACATCCAGTAGCCACCGTTTATATCAACCCCAGAAGTTTGAACATCTGCTCTCCAGATTTTTGTTTACGTTTCAACATCCAGAGCCACTTAGTGAATAATCAAGGGGTTGGTGTCTTGCTGAAGAGCACTACAGCTGACGGAGGAGTCAGAAGTGACCTTTCAGTTTCACAATAAGCACAACGCTCTGATTAGTTATGTAAAAGGTTTTGATGGTTATCATACAGACTTTACCGCGGATTATCGGACTTAAAGCAGCAAAACAAACCCCAGCGCTGTCCCTCGTTGTGTCTTGTTATCGTCTGGGAGCTGCGTTCCCGTCGTGTTTACGGCGTCAGCGGCCGCTGTAGTGGACTTGGACGAGGAACAGAGGTTACATAACAGTGCAGCTCAGAGGGGACACGGAGGGCGCACTATAACTGGGTCGAGATATGAGGAGGGTCTTGGTTTCCTCTTCATCAAACATGTTGTGTTCTCCTCACCAAGGGAGAAAAGAAACACACGGGCGGCTGCCAGATCACATAGTGTTCTCCTCCAGCCGCCCGCCCCGACCCAATCTGAACCAGCACACAGCTCGTGGGCTGCCAGACGTTGGCGGTTAGTCTCCCCCTCATTCATCATTTGTTGAATAAGTGTGTTTACACGGAGACGGAGCGTACTGTCAATATGTTTGTTGCTCCCTGAGGTTTGGGAGGGATGTGCTCTGCTGAGCTCAGAAATGCAAACATACTCGGGACAAGAGGTCGAAGGTCGTGAAACGGAAAGTTCCCAAAAAGAGTCTGGTATGTTGTTGACCTCTCCTTTAAGGGAGGGGGGGGGGGGTTGTTTATGATCTGCTCGAGGCTCCCACTCTGCTGTTGACTTTGTTAGCGGATCAACAGAGAAAACATTTATGCTGCAGTCTTCCTGTTTTCTTGTTCTTGTTCTTTGCTGTGAGGACAGAAGGATTCTGTCAGTTGTTGCTGTGTTGATTCACTTGAAATTACATTTTAACTAAATACTAAACCACAGACTTGTTTGTTTGTTTGTTTGTTTGTTTGTTTGTGCAGCAACAGCTCGCTAAGACTTTTTACAAAGAAGAATTTAGAAAATATTTCAATTTACAAGCACTGCAAACTTACTGGAGGAGCTCTCTCTCTCTCTCTCTCTCTCTCTCTCTCTCTTTCTCTCTCTCTCTCTCTCTCTGTCTGACTCGCTGGGACTCTAATTTATAATCGACATAAAACGGTTACTGTGCCTCATTCCGTTTCACAATGACGCTCTCGTTTTGTCTCGTGGTATAAATCCAGTGCACCCTTTCCCTTTACAGCGGCGTGCTTTTGCCCCGCTTGACGGGTCAGGGATGGACGCCTGGAAAAGGCCCGGGGTGAAGGTGGCGCTTTACAGCACCCGTCGCCCGGACCTCGGCCAGACCTCACCGCTTTGTGCTCGTTGTGCCCTCTCTCCCTGCGGGGAGGGCGGAGCTATCATATAGGGACTATTTTTGCCGTGTCATCCTCATTCATATCTATACACCCAATGTGTTTATGATTAAACTGTTTACAAGAGCCCAAAGTTCTTCATACATCTAGCCTCTTAGTTGTTCTCTCAAAGTGCACCAGATTGATGCATTTAACTTTAAAATGTAGCCTACAAAATGTTCTTTCTAAATGCGGGATGTTTCCAATAATCGTGATTATGATTTTTGCCATAATCGAGCATCCCTAGTTTCCATATTACCACGTTAGGTATTCAGAATTTCCTTCTACAATTACTTTATAATAATAATAATACAGTTTAATTGTGTGGCACTTGCCAAAACCAGCGATCACAAAGTGATTTACAGGTAAACAGAAAAGATTATTATCGGGTAACAAGAATAAAACCAGGAAAGATTTATGAAATATCAGGAACAAAAATATGATTCCTGAGAATTATGGTTGCAGCTAATGAATAGTTTAATTATCGACTAATATCATCTTAATCTTGGATATTTTTTCAATGAACCATTTAGTTTATAAAATTGCTCATCACAAGTTCATCTTCAAGTCAGCTGTTTAAACATCTTTTGAACCATATATATATATACACCAGCTTTTAATAGACACGTCCTCTATAGTAGATCTATTTTGTGCCACACATCCAGACCCGGCGCCCTTCTGGCTCCAGACCATCATCATCCCCACTGTGACAACGACTTCCTCTCTGCTCCTGCTGCGCACCTTTTCCCTCTAAAAGCAGAACATGTGTGTACATGACGTGTTTGCACGCATGACAACAGTCTTCAGATCATACATGCATGCATGTTCCTTGTAAACAACATCCAGCCCCTACAGACCCCTCTGTGAAGTCAGAAAGTCGGCACACAGTGTACTCTGACGTCGAGTTAACTAGTCGTCAGCTGCACCTTCATTTAGTTTCAGGACAGTTTCACACAAACGAGCTGAAAATGCAAATCAAACAAGAACAGAGTTAAAGAAAAACACATGAGGATGATTCAGCAGCTTGTGGAAAGAGGGAAGTGTGTGTGGTTTATTCAAGTAAAATGACACAATCAGAATGACTTTGAGCAATTTATCAAAAGCACAATGTTTTGCTGCGTTGTGTGTATTATTCAGCCGCCTGCTGCTCCACCATCATGAATGTTTGATAATCTGTGGTGGTGATGTGTTCATCTGTCACCGCTTTCCTTACAACAAACCACAGGTTGTTATTTAAATATAGGTCACTGTGCCAGATTGCAGCAATCTCTCAACACTCAGGTACAGAAGTGGTGTTTATCTATCAGCCTCAGTAACTGAGAAATGACACATTTCTCGATGATTGATTCTGTGCCAGACAGTTTTGTAGTATTCGATCGATCTTGGTCTTGAGACCCCTTTTTAAGGTCTAGTATGTCTCGTCTCTGTCTCAGACAAAGATTTCATTTCAAGACCACAACTGCGGGCGGATCACTAAATAGCCTGAGCATTGTCTGATTCATTTGTTATCATTACTGTGGTTGCTCATAGAAAACAAAGGAACATTCCCACACAGAAAATTCACCTCTGCAATAATGCCCCTTTGATTATTTTATCAAGACGTTTCCCATGGTAACATATATACAGTTTATATAAATAATAAAATAGATAAACTAAATAATAAAGAGGCAATAAAAGAGGTGAATAAAGAGGACTTTTCTTTTGTTTTTTTAGGGTGTTTTTATGGGAATGTGGATCTCTCAGATCAGTTTGAGGAGTGTCTCTGTGGTTTGCATGTTCCACATTTCATCATAAGTGTGTCATGCAGTGTGGGACCGGTCTGGTCTGGTTTTGGTCTTGACTTGGTCTCAACCCCTCAAAGTCTTGGTCCTGTCTCGGTCTTGATACACTCTGGTCTGGTCTTGGCTTGGTCTTGCCCTGCCTTGGTCTTGTTCTAGACTTGGTCTCAACCCCTCCAAGTCTTGTTCTTATCTTGGTCTTGACTTGGTCTCTAGCCCTTTAAAATCTTGGTCTTGTCTCGGTCTCGATGGTCTGGTCTTGGTCTTGATTCGGTTTTGCCCTGCCTTGGTCTTGACTCGGTCTCAACCTCTCACAGTCTTGGTCTTGTCTCGGCCTCGCTACACTGACTTGACTTGGTCTCTCCCCCTTAAAATCTTGGTCTTGTTTTGGTCTTGATGCACTCTGGTCTTGGTCTTGGTCTTGAGTTAGTCTCGGTTTAGCTGGTCTTGACTACATCATTGGCGCCAGAGAAAAAGGGAAAGTCCCAGCAGCGTTAAATGAACTGTTATTTGAATGGAGTCTGGTGCTTCTTCCCCACTTTGCTCTCCATCAGCGTCTGTGTTTGCACCCAGACACGCAGTGACCTGAATCATCCTGTGAGGGTGGCGATGAATTATTTAAGGAACTTTAAAGGGGAATTCTTTTTCTCTGAAAAACGTCCTCTCTACTCTCGTCTCACGGTGTCCTGGGTATTTGTTTTAGGTTGTTAAAGGTCGTATTTGTGCACGCTGCTGCAGGCCTGTAAAACTGGGAAGCGAGTGGGTTTATAATCAGAACAGAAGTGGGTCTGTTTATTCCCTGGAAATGATACTGAACATTATAAGAGCTCCTCTTTGTCTATTGTAATCCTTTTTTCCTTTGAATCGATGCTTATAGAGATCACACACCTGTGAGTGAGGTGGAAATCCCCCTCGCGTCTTCTCAGTGATATTAAATTCCCTTTCTCTTTCTGTTGTTTTGCAGATTGTCATCCCTTTCTTCAGCCTGCTCATAAAAGACATCTACTTCCTCAACGAGGGCTGTGCCAACCGGCTGCAGAGCGGACACATCAACTTCGAGGTAAACTTGAATTTTTAAATTCCCCAGAGGGAGTTTCCTCGCAGACAGATTCCCTCCACAGTTGTGAGAAAACGTCACTATTTACTACACATGGAGACGGATTTGGTGCTGTTTACCTCCACTTCCCTTAAAGTATGTTAGAGAATGAAGAAGTGAGACCTGAGTGTGTGAAGTTCAGCCGTGTTTCCATGGAACAAACACAGTGTGTGTGAGTGACCAAAGACTCAGGAGTATTTCCACCGGACTTCGGTCACAGCTTCTCTGAATCAGGCACTATTTATAAGGACTCATTCTATCCTGGGAAACGGCCGATTCCTCTTTCTGTCCCTCCCTGTTGGGACTTTTATACAGTACATTTGAACACATTTACACTTCAGGACAGCTGAATATAACCCCAAGACGTTAGGTCACTGGGCAGCTTCAGTGGAGCCCTACAAGGCTTCATACCAGAGCCAAAGAAAGACGTAATAGTCAAGTCAACTATGCACACACTGTGTGCGTATCGTAGAGCCATAAACATGTTGATTCCCTTCTGAATATTAACCTGAAGTGTCTGTTTTTGGTTTTATTTCAGAAATTCTGGGAACTCGCCAAACAAGTGAGCGAGTTCATGGCGTGGAAGAAGGTGGAGTGTCCGTTTGAGAAGGACCGCAAGATCCTGCAGTACCTGCTGACCGCTCCAGTATTCACCGAAGATGGTACGTTTAGCAATTTATTAATTAACTCATTAATTATGTAGTAAAAGATACAGACCATAGAAATAGAATAGTAGTAGAACGGACATTCCCATTCAAATCAACGCAGCAGGATGGTCAGATGTGTAGCGTTGCCATTGCGACCGTTGTAGCGGGCTAACTTCAGTATAAACTAAACTGACTTACGAGCAGTGGAGTAGTAACGTTACGAAGCATAGAGAGCCAGAGGAAATGAGTATAATCTGACAACTTAATGCTTCATCCACACACTCTTAATAATGCTAATTAGCCTAGTTTAAAAGTAAAGTTACACGCTTATTAAAATAGTAACATTTTCATATCCATAACTACTCCTCAACTACTATTATTATGGTTAACATGAAAAGATTTCTGGTCACTTAGATGTCTAAAATATCATTTTATTTTACTTTACCAACCCACATCAGGCATTAATTGTAGTAACCTTTTATTTACAATGAGAGCAACACAGAACAAAATAAATAATGTTACTTTACATCCTGCAGAAATAGCTGCTTACTGTCAGTAAGAGAAGAGTCTATGTGTGGATTGAAACAGTGTTTTAGATAAAAAAATAAATAACAGCAGAAAACACATTATGAACACAAATATAGTCGACCACTTTTCCTACTAAACCTCAAACCCTCACTCGTCGTTATCACCGGCTCCGGCTCTTATCGCCGTCTCATCAGAGAGAGACGGGGAGGTCTGTAAAATCCTCCCGACACTGAAGTGCACCAAGCAATCAGCTGTGAGCTGTGAGCTCTACTCTACTACACCCGACACCACCCATGGGTGACAGTGAACATCCTCCTGTCAACCAGTTTGTGTTTCTAAACAGAGACTCAGAGAGAAAGTGATGACTTTGAATGAGTTCACTGATGTTGATGTTGTTACTGTTGCTTCCTGGAGTTCAGCTGATTCACGTATTCTAAGGAAGCTTCAGCTTCACACTTAAACTGCTATTCTGCTATTTCAATACATTTCCAGGAAAAGTGAATTGATATGCTTTATTAATTCCACTTAAAGCATTATCAATAATTGGTAAACTTTATTATCATTTCTTTGTTAACAGTAAAATAACTATTAACTAAGTGTACTTAGCTATCAATTTACCATTTATAGACACAGAAAATGCTTCCAGTAATAGAAAGTGAAGCGATAAATGTGAAGAAAATGTAAAGTTGACTGCAGAGTCCTGAATATTCTGACTTCAAAGAGTCATTTTAGAAAAGCTAATGATGTTTTCTTTGATTTTCTCGTTGCAGCGTTGTATCTGGCATCGTACGAGAGCGAAGGTCCTGAGAACAACATGGAGAAGGACAGATGGAAGTCTCTGAGGTGTGTATGAACCCCAACCCTCCCCCCTCGTCTCCCTCCTCACACACACACATACTCACCCTCGGGGCTCTGGAGTCTTTCAATCACGGCTGTCACCCCACATCCCCTCCTTCCTCTCCGCTGACCAGGCAGACCCAGAGGGATGTAGGTCACTCTGATGCTGACCTGCACGCTATTCAATAAATGCATTAAACACACACACACAAACAGGTGCTCATCATTCTTCTTTGTCACATCATCGCCTGCATAGACACACGCAAAGGACATCAGTCATTTTCACACAATTACATCCTACACACACACACACACACGGCGTACCCTCTTATCACACAGCACGCTGGATGTTTATGTGAGAAGATGGATGAGAGAAAACAGTCTTTGTTCAGTCGTCTCTAACTGGTTGAAGAAAACCCCAGAGAGCTGACAGAGGGACATTTCCTCCTGCTTCAGCATCACACGCTGAACTTTAATTACACAAACTGCGTCTGGGATGTTTAGTTTTTGCCGCAGTGACAAAACGGGTCGTCTAGCAATCATGCGATCTGTCAGGTGCATCACTTCACTAAACGTTTTAGCTTTTTAACTTTTTTAAAGCTGTCCAAACAGCACGTATGTGAAGAGTTGTGTTGTTAGAGTCAATGTAGACTGGTCTAAAGGATATCACTGTAAATACAGATGATGAGCAACATAATTGGTTAATAAAAAGTTAGCAGTAGCCGTCATTGCTGAACAGACAAGGTCGCCACCTACAGGAACTCTAAATTAGCCTAAAGCCTAATTTCTAACTCTTACATATATATGCTTACGTCCCAACCCAAAAGCCACAACGCGAATGCTAACGTCCCAATACAAAAGCCACAGCGCGAATGCTAACGTCCCAACGTAAAAGCAACCGAGCAAATGCAAAAGCCACCACGTGAATGCTAATGTCAGAATGCAATAGCCTCAACGCGAATAGAGAAGCCACAACGCAAAAGCAACGACATGAATGCACAAACCACAACGTGAATACAAAAGCCACCGAGTGAATGCAAAACTAACTTCGCCAAACTAACCTCGTTAAGTCCGTCTATGGCTCCATCGGGCCGTTTGAATGCGTGTAACATAAATGTCAGTATATGGGTGCGTTGCAAAAGAGTCGCAATACCTAGGTGAATCAATTCCCCCCACCCGTAGGAAATCGAAGGTGTAAATGAGCAACAGTTGCAAAGTTAGTTAGTTAACAAGGTACTCAAGTGTCGGGGCCGTCCGTGTCTCAGCTTGTTGTAGAAGTCTTCTGCTCCCTAGAAAGTCAACAATATAAAAATGAATCCATTTTAAAATTATATTTTAATGATGGTAATAGATAATAGTCTTCAGCCTTCTTCTATAACAAGTCTCCTGTAAACTAAGCTGCCTTTTGTTTTAAACTCATCCAAACCCAGTTTCCCCACAGCTTTACTCAAAGAACACATTTTATTCACTTTTTCTAGAAAAACATTAATCTCACAAAGAAGGAAAACATAATCCAAAATACATGAGACAGGCGTGTATGCCAAACGCAGACCCCACACACCCAACCACCCACATGTAGACGTATGAATCAGATCTGCTGGCAGAGGTCAGAGGTGACAGCAGGGTTTGGACCCAGAGCCCTGTGAGTGTTGGGTTAAGCCCAGCCAGGGTGAATCCACTCTGCTGTGTGTGTGTGTGTGGTCACGTTTCCTGATCGCCTGCCAACCCTGCGTCCCCCTGAGCTTTGCCTCCGCTGCGACACGATCTGTCACTTTATTCTAGTGGAGCTGCGTCAGCAGAACGCGTCGCCCGGATCAGAGAGACTCTGTTCAACACAGACGGTCTCTCTACTCACTAATCACCCCTCGACATCCACTACAGACAAACTGTTGCTGCAGGATTCTGATCTTTAAAATCACAGCTTGGAACTAAAAACAACTGAAACTCGCTGTCACAGCAGAGAAAATGATGATACGTTATAATCCAAACTTCTCCTCCGTTTGCTTTTAGTGCATATTTGGCCAACTCTCGGCCACTGCTCTGCTCTCATACACCTCGCGTTCTTCTTATGGATCAGTGCAGATGATTTTGATAATAAAATATTATATATATAATAAGCGTTTTCAGTCCAAAATGGCGGCAGCAGCTGGAGTTGCGTCTCTTTGCTTCTATACTCTTTGAATGTGCGGTCTAATTCTGTTTAGCATCACAAGATGAGCCTGAGACTAACAGCTGTTTCTTTCTTATCTCCACAGATCCACTCTGCTAAGCAGGGTCTAAACTCAAGAAACCAGAAAGAAGACAAACCCCTGACAAGCGAGCCGGGCCGCGTCGCCACGCCGCCGCCGTTGTCTAAACGAAGTATCCCCGTGTTGGAAGGGGAAACGACAATCTCTACTTTGGATGGCGGGGATCTTTAATGTTCCCCGCCAGCTTCAGGTTTCTATTAAGCTCTGCTTGTCCTCACCCTCTCGCCTCTTTGTGCTGTATATTTCAGGACAGCTCCTCTCTTTGTATGACTTTATAGTCTTTTTTTAAAAAAAGAGAAACGCTACAAACCTTCACAGTAAAAGCCAACGGGGTCGCCAAGGTTTCTCGTCTGAAACATTTCGCCCCGATAAACCTTATGTGAGCGTAAACGTTGAGTCGTTGGGGTTGTTTGTTCCCTCCTCCTCTCCCCGCTAGTTTTCAACTCGTTTTTTTCAACTTGACGCTACAAAGTTAGCCGCTGGTTGGCTAACGCAACAGAAACGCTACTCGCGCTGGTTCCACAAGCCAGCGATCCTTTGTACGGAGAACTCAGAAGTTGCCCGCAACACTGTTGTTTATCATTAAGCTAGCCATTATTTGTAGTTTTGTTTCCTTCCTTTTGTACGATACCTCTCTCACTTCATGTTTTGTTCATTGTGATGTGTAAGAAAAAAAAAATGCACTGGCTGCATTTTAAAGAACAAGTTTTTTTTTGTTTGTGTTGTATAAAGTTTTGTGATTTTCTAAAACAAGAAGCAACACATCCTTATTGTTTGAAACACTCATGGCCTCAGTATGCTTCCAATGAATGAAGGCGTCAGTAATGTGGGTTTAAGACACTGTTGGATGCTCTGACAAGCTCTTCATTTGAAGCCCACTGAGGCCTTTAGCAGTGAGCTTAACTGGAAGGTGTGATGATAGCGTGTTTCCTGTTGTTCCTGATAATCAGTGTTAAAATAGCCCCACTGCTGCTGAGAAGATAAGCCGGGGCTGGATGCTACCATTCATACTTTCCCCTTTTGTTCCTGCTCTAACTGTAGAAAACGAGTGTGCTTGTGCTGCCCCCTGTTGGTTCAGTCAGAAAAGTGAATGTGTGAATAATGTGAACTGAGGATTTCTGTTTAAACATGCTAAATAATATCCTTTTTTTATTTTTCATATCATTAAAAACTAGATTCCTCCATATTTGTTTTATTTATAAATCTATTTGTGTAGTCCCATTACGTCCTCATGCCAACTATTGTTTTATTGTTATTTAATTTTGTACTAGGTACATGCTTAAGTAGTCCTCGGATATTGGCTTAACTGTTCTTTTTATAGACAAGTTTGTATGAGACTTATTTTTCAAGGTACTAGCTCAGAGTATGATGTTAAACGACGGATGTCTGCTTTGCCTTGACCGCTCCTCCCTCAACGCAGAGTGCTGTTGTGGTTTATTGTGTACATACTGTGTTTGTTTTTTCTCCTCCCTGTGTTCATTCATTTGTATTTGGACTGTTGAAATGGAATAGGGGAACCGTTTATAAATGAACTGGTAGTGTTTAAAAGAGAAAGTTAATAAAAGGATGTTTAAAAGTATCAAGTGGACTGTGAGTTTGTTCAATGTTTTGTCATGGAAGTTTATATATAATAACAGTATGTGTAACAAAAAAAGTCACTTACTAGCTCGAAGCTTTCTGTCCGTCAACCTCTCTGACTTCTTCAAGCAACAGAACTGGCTCAGGTGTCATCATTTAATCTAAGAGAAGAAATTAAGAATACATGTTGTTCATGTATTTCTATAATTTAAACTATAACTTTATTTAATGACATTTTTATGATATTTCCATACGACAACTTTTTCCGGCATGCGATACTATGACAATAGTCTGACGTTTTTCATGGCATTTTACGACATATTATACTGCGACTATTTCATGACGTTTTTTTAAATACTATACTGTGCCTTTTTTTGACATAGTGAATTATGACTTTTTTACCACTTTTATTGACATGCTATACTAATGTCTTTTTTACCACTTTTTCTTTTTACATACTATACTAGGACCTTTTTTTCATAAAATTTTCCGACATAGTATACTATGATTTTTTTTATAACATTTTTCGACATGCTTTACTATGACCTTTTCATGAAATCTTTCGACATGCTGTACTATGACTTTTTCAATAACGTTTTCCGACATACTATACTATGACTTTTTTCATGAAATTTTTTCAACTTACTATACTATGACTTTTTTTCATGAACTTTTCGACATACTATATTATGACTTTTTTCCATTACATTTTTCGACATACTATACTATGACTTTTTTCCATTACATTTTTAGACATACAATGCTAAGAATTATTTTCATAACATTTTTCGACATGTTATACTAAAATTTTTTTTCATGAAATTTTTCGACATTTTTATACTATGACTTTTTTCATGAATTTTTTTCAACTTACTATACTATGACTTTTTTCATAAAATTTTTCGACATACAATACTAAGAATTATTTTCATAACATTTTTCGACATGCTATACTAAAATTTTTTTTCATGAAATTTTTCGACATGCTATACTAAAATTTTTTTTCATGAAATTTTTC
>CAKAOH010025137.1:0-35891 GCA_916701665.1 Sebastiscus tertius
ACACACACACACACACACACTCACATATGCACACTCATGCTTTTATATGCACACAGAAGCAGCAGCAAACACTGACTCACACACTCAAACACAGATGTTTTTACATCTCTTGCAGCCAGTTCTGTGCCCCCCTCCACACATGCTCATACATATTACATGATGCCCTTATGTTATCACGTTACTGACCACGCATTTACACTACAGTGAAGGCCGTACACACTTTCATGACAGATTTTGTGGCTGCATTGCGAAGCAAATCACCTCCGGAATCCAACAAGACTCAAAATGGCCCAAAAATGGATTTCATCTAGAATGATATAAAAGTGACTGAGTAATGAATGAAATGTTCCAGCACTACTGTGTTTCTTTTTCACACATATTCAGCTCTCATTTGAATGCAAGGTCCAGTGCCTTTATAAAACTGAATTGCTTAAATTGAAAGAACATTTTGCAGACACTTATTTTCCTGCATCAACATTAAACGCCTGAATTATGATGATAAAGTGCGAGAACACCGATTTCTATAAAACTGCTCCTTTAAGCTCCCTTGCTCACTTCCTTTCTTTCCTGTCCACTACTTAAAACAACAGCAGACTACTTTAAAACCACTCTCCTTAAGTTCAACCGCAATGTGTGGATTTCAGTCTTTTGATTGGCTCTAAGTTGGGTCTAGGTTGGTCCAACTGTAGTGCCAATACAGTCGACTCTGTTATCTTAGAGATCAATATCCTGTGGATGCTTCACCAGAAATCTGTCACCCATCCTATATGCGAGAAGGTCAAGAAGATCACCACTCACCTCCGTTTAAGCCTTTAAGGAAGCTGGTCAGCTCCTTCTCGCCAATGAGCGAGTATGTTAACACCCTAAGCCCATTAACTGCTACTATGGTGCCTCGCTCGGTTTTGGTACTGTGTATATGCACTTTTTCAATTTCCAACTTGTTTCTTTCCTGCATCATGTCTCTAACTCCAGATTGCAGTTTCTATTTCAATATTATGCTATTTCTTGATCACTCTTTGCTCCATTAGTAACCCTCCTATGTCTCTCTCCTTTCTCCTCCCCTTCTTCTCTCTTATTTCTCCCATGATATTTCCCGTTTCCTCCATTTTTTTGTCCTTTTCGTCCTTCCCCATCCACCGTGCTCCTCCTCCTCTTCTTTGATGTTTCTCTGTCTGCTCCCTTCCCTAAATTTCACCATCCTCTCCTCTCCCTCCCTATTTCTTTGGCGAACAGGAAGTGCTACCTGACAGGAAGAGGGTGACGACCAGGAGCTACCTGCCCATCACACCAGTCGACACCGACAGCAGCCGCAACTTCACCTGCGTGGCCAGCAACCCGGCGGTGCCGATGGGCAAACGAGCCACTGTTACCCTCAACGTCCACCGTAAGTTGCCCTTTTTCTCTGTCAGAGTGTAGAGGTTCAGGGCTGTTTGTGTAGGCACACAGCAAAATCACGCTATCATTTTAATTAGCTGCCCCAGCACTTGCCAACTTGAATCATTATCGAATCATTATCGAAGAACAACACACGTGCTGTGCATATGAATTTACAGCCACTGTTTTTTTCCACCATTCTCAAACTTGGGCTGGTTCCAGGTTCGATTTAGCTGTTTGCATTGATTTGGCACCATGCATCTTTGGAGCCAGTAATTTTCTCCTAAAGCCAGTTAAGCAAGTTGATTTTCTTCAACATCTGGAAAACCTGATACTTTTAGTGTTTTAAGGGATTTCAGTTGTGTCCCTGAAGAAATAAGAAATGGTTGCTCACAAGGAAACTGCAGTTTGAATTTTCGATCAAGAAGATTGATGTGTTTTTCCAACATGGTGTCGTTTGTAATTACTGGGAGAATAACTGCAGTAACAGTAGATGTAGAATCAGTGCTGTGTTAGTACAGAAGGCTGTAGAGTGGTGGGGTTTTATACTACCAGAATTTATTGTGAAATAATAGTTTGTGTGGGAAATGAATCCTCATGCTGCATGGCAAAGCTGAAACACAACAACCATGCAGTTTACCTTTAGTTGTACATCAAATATGTATCTCTCCCTATGTAGACCCTCCTATGGTGACCCTGTCCATCGAGCCTCGCTCCGTTCTGGAGGGCGAGAGAGTCACCTTCACCTGCCAGGCCACTGGCAACCCTTCCATCATTGGCTTCAGGTCTGGATGAAATTTTTACCAGAATTTAACCTTAAAGGTAGCCGACTATGTGGAATTTTCATGACACTGGTGGCCGTTAAGTGAACTGCAGTTAGCATCCTGTTGCTCGCACGCATGCTCACACTCCATCGGCGCGAGCAAGCATCCTGGGTATGATATGACAATGAATTGCAAACACTTATCATATTTAGAATAACGTTACTATCTGTAATGTTCCTATTAGGCCTTTCAATTGATTAGAATATTTAATTAATCGCAAATGAATCACACATTTTGTATCTGTTCAAAATGGACCTTAAAGGGAGATTTGTCAAGTAATACTCTTATCAACATGGGAGTGGGAAAATATGCGTGCTTTATGCAAATGTATATTGAAAATCAATTAACAACACAATGACAGATATTGTCTAGAAACCCTCACAGGTACTGCATTTAGCATAAATAATATGCTCAAATCATAACATGGCAAACTCAAGCCCAACACACAACAGCTGTCAGTGTGTCAGTGTGCTGACTTGACTATAATTTGCCCCAAACTGCATGTGATTACTATAAAGTGTGCATGTCTGTAAAGAGGAGACTCGTGGGTACCCATAGAACACATTTTCATTCACATATCTTGAGGTCAGAGATCAGGGGACCCCTGGCCATGACACTTTTTCCTCGCCAAAATTTTGCATAATTTTGGAGCGTTATTGAACCTCCTTCACAGCAAGCTAGTATGACATGGTTGGTACCAATGAATTCCTTAGGTTTTCTAGTTTCATATGATACCAGTATCTTCACTCTAGCTTTAAAACTGAGCCTGCAGCAACCTTGCAAAAAATTGCAAGTTGAGTTAATACGTTAAAGAAATTAGTGGCGTTTAAACAAATTTGCATTAACACGTTATTACTGCGTTAACTTTGACAGCCCTATATTTTATTTGGACCCCTTGGTTTCATGATACTAACTTTCCATTTTGCAAATTACTTCATCAGCTGGCGTTGGTTGCTTTGTATAGTTAGCTGATAAAGTAATTTGCAAACGGCAAGCTAGCCAACTAACTAGACAGATCAGACCAGGGAGTCTGGATGAATTAGCTGACGAGAAGCAAGCCATACAAATAAACGTGACATCCTTTGGGTTTTTCCAGAAATACTGTCCCTAGTCCTTCAGATAGAAATCAGTCCACAGGCAACTATAAAAGTTGGCAAAGGTCTCAGTTTTTAAGTTGCGCTACAGTCCGTTCACACATTGGCAAAAGAAAGTGATTAATACATAACTGCTTCACATAGTACCTTTCAATAGAAAAACTGAATTGACTTCAATATCTAAACATTCTGTACTATTAATCAAACAATCAATATGTTTCCACTCTATTTGACAGCATTGTAGCAACTTTATGTCCAGTTCAGGACTTTTTGATGATGGTCATTGTTTTTTGGGGACAGCGCTTCATTTGATACCTGCAGTCCAACATCAGGAGCCAGACTGCGATTCTGTTTAATGCCAATAGATTTCCTTTCATCTCTTCCAATCTGCTTGTAACCGCCGTCTGGAGGCGATCCTGAATTGTAATTTCTGCTTGCAGAACAGAATTGGTGAAAGTATTGAACGTTTAAACAATTAAACACCGACTTTAATCTTAAGTGACAGCGCTGAAGCTCCGAAATTGCTAAATGCTGGACTTAAACGCGGTGGTTTTAATCTGAGGTTTGAGACTGCACCAGAGGGTTCCAGTGTGGGAACACTGCCAGGCAGTTAGGCACTAAGCCTATTGAGTGTATATTAAAATGTCATCTAATGGCAGATGTGCAATATGGTTATATGATTTTGAGCCATATATCTGGATAACAGAAATAAAAAGGAATGTATTTCTTTAGCTTGCAATCATTCCCTCAGGTTTTGACATCAAGGCTTTTTAAATGCTAGTTTAATAGCTTTAATTCATAATATAAAAACACTCATTGTCTAACACCACCAAAAATATGCTTTTGAGATCTCCTGCTGAAAAACACACATAACAATGATTTGTAACGCTTGAAAACTTGTTAAATGGTGATGTTGTTCTCTGTCAGGTGGGCAAAAGGCGGTGTGCTGCTGGAGGGCGCCAGGGAAAGCGTGTTTGTGACCACAGCAGATCACTCCTTCTTCACCGAGCCCGTGTCCTGTCAGGTTTTCAACGTTGTGGGAAGCACCAACGTCAGCATCCTGGTGGACGTGCACTGTGAGTAGAGTGCACACACTCCTGAGCTGAGTGGGACTCTGATGATATTTATGTGCTCTAGTAACTATATTTGTCAGTATTTGTTTGAAGAGCCACGCTGCATTTATTTTGTTACTACACCGTTTTCCTGTATTGTGCAGAATGCATTTGCAATAGATGGTTACTGTTTAATCTCTTCTCTCAGAGTCAGTCCAAATCAATACAACAAAGTTTTATGGCATTTATTACTAGTTACTGAATATATTTATATAAAACAATTAAATTCATTGAAAAATATACAAAATCAGAAAAGGAATGAAGAAAAGGTATGTCCATTTCGCTGTATGGAATTACAGGGAGAAGAGGAAAATGTACTAAACGTGTTTTGTAGTGACGTTTGTCACTTGTTATCCATACTGGCGTTACGTTGTTTCCGTACGTATTTTATTTAATATACATACTTATTTTAAGTATGTAATTGTTAACAAGTGTGTCATATCACGTTTTGCCTCGCTGTTGTCTGGTGGACAGGTGGGTCTATTACACGCTCTGGTGTGATATCGGGTTGTATTTTGGGTATTCTATTTAATTAACACTTTGAGATCACCAAGTCTGTATTTTATTAAAACGTGTCTGCATACAGGGGCTTTAATGCTTATACTCTCTTTCAGTTGGCCCTATACTGGTAGTGGAGCCCAGGCCAGTTACGGTAGATGTGGATGCTGACGTCACTCTGAACTGCAAGTGGTCTGGAAACCCCCCACTCACCCTCACCTGGACCAAGAAGGGCTCCAGCATGGTGAGAACAAACCATCAAACCTGCCCCCGACCTTTGACCCTCTATATATTTTATATTCATGCCTGATTAAATTTTTTATTTCACTTAAATGTGACATATAGAGAGGCGGAGTTCCGCCTCTTCCGGTGGACCACCATAGGACCTTATTTCAGAAGAAATATGTAGTCACTGGCAGAGACAAATAATGTTTTGACCCCGTTTCAATTGCGCCATGATTCACACATATGATGTCGCAGTTTGTCGTAGGTTTGTCGTAGTATCATTTAGCTTTGTGTGAAAAAACTCAGTGAACTACAGCTCTTGTCTCGCATAATATACGTCTATGTTCCACGCAGAAATTAATCGTTATCTTACCTGATGTGTTTTATCCAGTAACTCCTGGTCTTTTTATCAGCCGGGATGTGTAAGAACGAGTGAGACCCGTTGCTCATGTGGGTTCATCCCAGTAAGAAACACACAGGCATTGTAGCTTCAGAGAGAGAGACCCCACTTACATGAATTTTGGGCTCGTAGTCTTTCTAACTACGTATTTTCATAGTCTTATACTTCAACAGTTTTACGACAAACTGCGACTTTCTTGACTTTATTTTTTTCTGAAATAAGGTCCCATGGTGGTCCACTGGAAGGGGCGGGACTTCGCCTCTCTATTTAAATGTATTCAGGAGGAAAGAGAAAGTCAGAGCATCTCATATTGAGGTTAATCCCACTCCTAGAACTACAGCCAAATCCTCCATAAAACAAGCCTACTGTATATTAATGTCCGAGACCCAGACTTCATAAATGTTTGCTCAGTTGTAAAGCACACGATAAGAAGTGAGACTCCGTCTTCATATCTTAAATCTTTAATTCATGCCTAACAAGTTGAGAAAAGCTCCAGGAAAAAAACTAATGGAGCCTGCTGAGTAAATCAACATGTTTTATGAATTAAATATAGATCTCCCTCCCCTCTTTTTAACATCTCTCCCGGTCTGTCTATCTCCACTCTCCACCTCACAAAGCTACTCCTATCCTGCTTCTCATGCATACTTATACTTGTTTGTGTGTGTCCAGGTGCTCAGCAACAACAACCAGCTGTATTTGAAGTCAGTGAGCCAGACTGATGCAGGCCAGTATGTCTGCAAGGCCATCGTGCCCCGGATTGGAGTGGGAGAGACTGAGGTTACACTCACTGTCAACGGTCAGTTACCATCCAATTACTTTGCTATTAATAACAGTGCTGATATTAGCAGAAATTATAAGAAAAAAACACGTAGAAGAGAACTTCTTATACACAGCAAAGCGCTGCTTCTGTGTCAAACATATGAATAATGAACCCACATGGCCCTCCATGTTGTGTTTGTTTAATCTATAATCATTCTATACATCATACACGTATTATCAGTATCTCTCCAACAGCTGAAGCCACCAAATGTACAGAGTAGAGTACTGCGTGGGCGACGACCCAGCCTGATTCATTCAAGCCCAAGCCTGACCCAAACCCCACTGCTAATTCTTCAGCCCTAAACGGGCTCAAAGCCAACATTTCAATGTCAAAACTCTCTCCCCCGAGAGACCGGCAATTACTCAATAAATCAAAGCTGATTCACCAAGAACACAATGACGAAAAGGGAGTTCACAAACGCTCTTTAAATCTTCGCCAACTGACAAAGGGCGACATTCATTGGCACGTCCTTGAGCTTGGTGAGCTAGTGGCTACTTTCGTTCCCTAAACGGACAATACAGGAATGTCTCCTAAAACCCAGAAATGGGTTAACATTTTCCGGTTCCCTCGTCTGAAAGTCAATGGGTTTTTTTATGGGTTTTTTTCAATTAGATGCCTGAAAAAATGTCTGTGGTTAACACAAGCTTAAGAGATTTTAATGTTTTGTTCTACAATATAAAATACATAAATAAATACCCTTTGAATTTTGAAAGCTTTATGTGTCTTAAAAAGGCGGTTGGTACAAGTGGCTAAACAAGACTACTAAACGTCATCATGCTGACTCGTTCACCTTTACAGCCTCGTTGTGTATACTCGCGATCATGCGACCGTGGTGTAGTTCGTTTATAGCCTAACGTTAGCTTTTTACTTCTAGTGGTTGCATTCACACTTCAAAAGTCATAAAGTGGTGTTCATTTGTGAAGATTATCTTGCTGAACAAAACTTGTAGGCATCATAAACATTTGCCACAGAGCTTATTTTCTGCAATAATCCCAAACCCAATGAAAAAATCCCATTGGCTTTTTGTCAAGGGAACCAGGGCGATGCTAACTTCCTGGTTGGCCTACAAAAATATGTCATCCTTGGAGCACTCTATATGTTAATACAGATAATATAAACATAAGTATTTGCACCATACATTCCTTTTCCCAACTGAATGCAAACCATGATGCATTTTGGTTATTGGATGGTACAACACGGCTAATATGATCCCTTTCTCTGTTTTGGGTCCTCAAGCTGGTTTTATACATAACTTGACGCAAGAGGTTATAACCGTAGTCCTACCGTAGATACTTATAGCATACATTAGGTTTTATTTCATACTTCAGCACCGGATTTCACCCACTAGACACATCATACATGATCCGGCTGTATCGTGCATTAATTATAGTCCCCGCCGTAGTTGTGTTTCCATTCTTTCATTTACTTTGTGAAGCAGAGCGATGGTGGGCTACACACATACTTAAATAATGAGTTAAATCCAGGCAACCTTCACTTGGCCTTGACTCATTACTGAATGGGAGACTACTGCTGTGCAATGGCTGCGTTAAGGTTCTTTCATCCATTGTGCAATTGATTTTTGAAGAGGCGCACATCAGCTACAGCGTAGCATAATGTGTAGCTCTTAAGTATAAATAGTTGGTCAAGAGCGTGAATTCCAGGGTCAAAGTTCACCCCACACGAAAGCACCGTATAAAATTGTAAATAATGTTATAGAGGTTGGTGTGACCAGGTCCTATTTTGCCCGAGCCATTCAATAGCCATTCAATGGCTAGCTGTCACCTGTTTTCTTTAAATGGATTCTAGCTCTGAATCATGAAGATGACCTCTTTCTTAAAGCCGTTTCTCACCATTATGAGGCAAAAATGCGGTACGGGAATATGGAAAATCTGCATGCAACAACCTGGAGGTATGACATCACTTGGAACAATGGATTTTATTGGTCAAACATACAGTATATATCCTCAGGTGGACATCTGCTGAAATCAAGATCCGTCCAATACATTTTTCACCTCGCACGAATGTTCCACAGAGGTGTGAGAGAATTCATAAGAACCCACAAAATCAGGTTTTTGTGCTTGTGGGTGTGAAACAACTTTTAATCCCACCTTCAAAAGTTCTGACTGTCTGGGAAACAAACATCAATGAGCACAACACCCTACTGCTTCAAATTGCCAAAAAAAATCAGCGCATTGTGAAATATAGTATAAAATCTTCTCACTGGTGGTCCCTGGTTACGGTTCTTATAGTAAGGGTTGGTATGGTAATGACTTTTTGATATGTTGTTAATGCTGCATTTCATTCATTTTCATTATTTTATGTAATTATTCTTGTAATGCATGTAGCTATAAAATGCAGCTTTCACTTAAAGGACCAGTGTGTAACAATTATGGGGATCTATTGGCAGAAATGGAATATGATATTAATCGCTGTGCTTTCTTTAGTGTATAATCACCTAAATATAAGAGTTGTTGTGTTTTTTTTTATGCCTTAGAATGAGCTGTTTATATCTACATAGGGAGCGGGTCCTCCTCACGGAGTCCGCCATGTTGCACCTCCATGTTTCTACAGTAACCCAACTCTGTTAACTTTTCCTGCTTGGGCCGGAGTCGATAGCATTACTTGCTGCCATCGTCACTGCTCTCTCTCTCTCTTGCTTCACCACTCACTTCCCACATACACACACATTCTAAGTACTCTACTCTTAAAACAACTGGCTCTAAAGAGGACCATTCACGTTTTTGCGTCGGCCACCGTAGCTCTCCAACGCGCTTGGCACACGGGAGAAGTTGTAATCTGCAACCTCAGCACAAGATTCCACCAGATCCTACACAGTGTTCCTTTAATATTCTATTACAACCTTGAACAACTTTATAGCTACATAACATCAGGTTGTAAATTTTGTCACAGAGGATGGCAAAAAATTTAAATATTTTAACTTGCAATGCCGTTGCAGGTATTCAACTGTCTGACACCTAATTTTACCATCCTTCCCTCGTCCACTAAAATGATATCCAGTTTGCCGTCTGCCGTCTGCCGTCTGCCTGATTCCATGTGAATGCAGCATAAGTTTAATGCAAGTGTACTTGATTGAGTACTATGATTTGTTGTAGTAATCCTCTTATGTCTCTATGTCTTTTCCATCTCTCTCTCTCTCTCTCATCCTGCCTCACTCACTCAGGCCCCCCCATCATCTCCAGTGATTCAACCCAGTACGCTGTCAGAGGGGAGAGAGGAGAGATCAAGTGTTACATCGCAAGCACCCCCCCACCTGATAAGATAGTAAGTCCATCCTTGGAAGTTGTAATCTGCAGCAGAGGAGCTCGACCTTTTTCAGATTGCATCTGCCTCAAACAGAATCCTGATCACAACACATCCTTGTTCCTGCTTAAAACAAAATTATTTCTGCTCTCTAGCTAAACGATTGGTACAAGTGGCATTGTTCTCCAAATGAGTGTGCGAGAACGATCTGTTCCTCCTCTGTGGTGGAAGGTGTGACTCATCAAAAGCAGCTGCTGTAGTGTTTGGTTGATATGAAAGAGGAGACGCGCAGTACTGAAATGTTGGAGTGCAGCAGATAAGATTCATGAAAACAGGAGAACACGGCTTCTAGTGTTACTTATAGTAATAGTTGTTATCTTCACCGTGAAAGTGTCAGTGCAGCGTCCATACCATCTTGATTTCAGTATGAATTGGACCAACCAGGCGAAACCGTTCCAAGTCAGTGGTCCCTTGCAAAGTGGTAACCATCTTTTCTCTATAAGAAAGCGTTCGCACAGATTGCCTCACCAGCAAACTGTAATGGAATATCTTCCCGAATGTGCCGTAACTGCAGAACTGTACGCTGTTTTTTCATTCCTGCCTTTTCTTAAAGTCGCTGAGTGCAATACTTGATCAATATAAAAATGTCTGTGCATTATATAAGAAACAAAATGAGCTGTATGGGAGGCCTATGTGATATAAACCTTTTAAAAAAGCGGAAAACACCAGAATGCTCACAAATCACACAAAAAAAGCCAGTAACAACATTTGAGTTTGAAGGCTGGGATGAGTGAGAGAGGGTGTCGGGGCAAAACAGATTGAAATGAGAGGGAGAGAGATGGAGGGAGAGTAAAATTCTGTACCTTTCAGCGTCAATTATCCAATTGTGCAGTGCCGACATGACAGAAATCAGAGCTTTTAGGAAGCTTCAGCCCCCTGCTGCACTGGCAGAGAGCTCAGAGCGTATAATGTGATACGACATTATAGTCTCGGCTTAATGCACAGACACAAGGACTTATAAAATATGGAGTATGATGCTGTGTGTGTGTGTGTGTGTGTGTGTGTGTGTGTGTGTGTGTGTGTGTGTGTGTGTGTAATAGAGGCAATGAGATATTGAGAAAGGGAGACAGAAATACAGACTGAGGTGGTGCAATAAAATCATTGTGAGGAAAAAAGAAAGAAAGTGAAGGATTTTGAGAAGCAGACTGTGGAGACAGAAAAGACGCATTATGTAAGATTGTCTGAGAGAGAGAAAAAAAAGCACAAGATTTAGGTCTTTATTTAATTTCTCCTTCATCCACTCTTGATCATTTCCAATTTTTTTCAAAACCAGGTTAAAAGGTACATTAGCCCAACATATGGCTCTATGTATATTTGATAATGCCATGTTCCATATTTAATACCCTCAAATTTCGACCTCAGCATATTTTAAGTAGAAAAACCTGCTTGAGTTTTTATTGCTCATGTACACATACTGTTCTGATTTATTTGTGAGGAAATTCTTTCTTTCCCAGCCTGAAAAGTTTAATTAGGCGCATACTGCACCAGGAGAAAAAAATACATATTTACCAAGGTGTGAGAATATAATTTGTTTTGCTTAGAATGTATTTCCTGCCCAGACTCGCTTTAGTCTCTCTTAACCTTTCTTAACACCAGCCCATCTGTTTGCTGAGTGTTTACTTGTGATTATATATGTGTGTATTTTAGTGTGTGTAGGTGTGTACATGAGTCTGTTGTGATTAATATTACATAAGATAAGATAAAGTGAAATTAGCATTATTGATCCCTGAGGGGGATTCGGGTGATTGCAGCTGTAAAAAAGTAGAGTTTAGATAAAAATCAAACAAATGAAACATATTGGAAATTGCGTCTTCATCACGCTAGCTCCTATCGGCTTGAAGGTTTTTTTTTCCTGCTGTGTTGATTAGGAACAGATTTATATGTTTGCAAATGTTTTAGTGCGCAGATGTACCCAGCCTTTGATCTTAACTAAATCCTAAATTGATGTACACCTGCTTTACCGTTTTAATGCAATCCCTTTTAAGTGGCAGATCACACAGTGAGGTTGAGAGCAAGTTTTGCCTACAAAGTGCTTTTTAGTGGCCTGTAACCATTGCTCACATATAAGTAGAACCTGCACTTTTTAAACACAACTACAGAATGATGTATAACTCACAAAAGAGACCACAACAGCATGTCAAAAACAATATAAAGGTTAGTAAAAGTCTCAGATTAATTTTAATAAATAAAAGATACGAAAGAAAAAACAACAAAAAACAAGTTTATACCAACTTGGTTGAAGTTACTACGAGGAACTTTCATTTTGTGTTGATTTTGGCGGTCCCTGTGGACAAAACCGGTAGTGTTTCCGAGCACGAGGGTGCCTTTAGAAAACCACCATCAGAAAAATCATTTTACTGCAGCAGGGTCTGACAGTCTGCAGTTCTCCGGTGCCTGCCTTCCCTCCAGTGGGCCAAGCAATACAGCCTGAGCTTCCAACAGCATGGTGTTGGTGTTGGCTTTCCAGAGACGAAGCTCTGCTCCCGGCTGGAGGAGGAGCCATCAGGCCCAGAGCTCTCCACATCCCGCTGGAGCTCTGACTGCAGGTCAAAGGTGGGAAGCTCCGCTGGAGACTGAGCTGAGGAAGTTTCTGGTGAACATGCGTGATTTCATCGGAATCCGACCCATTGGCACCGATGACATGCATTAAGAATAATTATACAGAAATAGCCAATCTTCTCACTGATGGTCTCGTTTGCTTATGTAGGTCATATAGAGGCATCAGCAGGGCCGATTCTAGCCCCTTTTGGTGCCATAGGCAAAATTCGGATTTGAAATTGAGACCATTTCATAGCCAGTTAAAAGTTCCTTGTAGTAACTTTAACCTGAGATACTCAGCAGGGAGTTCCAACCACCTCGTAATCAGGTCAGTTGAGACTCCTGTATGATCTCACACTACACTGTGGCTCATAAGGGATTAACATATTTTATGTACATACATTATGCAGCAGCTTAGTTGTATTGTACCATCCTCCTCAAATTCCAAAATAATAAATAATCCTAAATTGTGTGTTTCAGGTTTGGGCGTGGAAGGAGAACGTGTGGGAGAAGGAGAAGGGCACCCTGATGGAGAGGTACACCGTGGAGCAGAGTAAACCTCCATCCCAGGGCGGGGCCGTCCTCTCCACCCTCACCATCAACAACGTCATGGAGTCTGACTTCCACTCGCCCTACAACTGCACCGCCTGGAACTCCTTCGGACCCGGGACCATGATCATCACCCTGGAGGAGACGGGTATGGAAAAACTAAAAAACGTGGAAATAACTGAGATTGCGGGTGTCAGTTGAATATGACAGTGTATTTTCCATTTAAGTTGTGCTTTCAACCTTTTTACCAACACGTTCTCACTCCCAACTCATCAAATACCGCCGCTTAGTCAGTGGCCCTACGCTTCGATCTATGATGCTCTAGGTACCCCACGTCAGTTTTGGACATGTCAGGGACGGCGTGTCAGTTTTCCGCTTGTTACATGCATTCAGACTATTTTCAAAATAAACTTCCAATGTAGGTTTACTTAGTTTTTAGGATTACTTAGACAACAAAACTAATTGGTTAGGTTTAGGAAAAGATCGTGGTTTGAGTTGAAATAAGTACGTTTGTTACATTTAATAACTATGTTTATTAATTAACTGGCGTTATAAAATACAGAAGTTATTTAACAAACTATGGAACATGAACAACGATCTCCTGGATAAAAGTCCCTCTATATGTTTGACACATCCAACCTCTGCCACCAACTGCCCAATGCAGACTTTCTCACTCTTTATACTACGTCAGCTGCTCTGCCCCTCTAATAATAATGACGCGGATGGGTTTACACTGGAGTTAGATGAAAGCCCAGTCTATCTCATACAGAGGTGAAAGGGTGCCTCAGTGCGTCTGTATCAGACACTAAGGGCCACTGACCAATCGGCGGTATTTGATGAGTTGGAGTGAGAACAGGTTGGTTTTACAGAAATCATTTTGATAATGGCATGTCCAAGAGGAACATGCTTTTTGGGGTATAGAGGATATTTATGGTGCAGTGCTGCGGTTGGCCACTGGGCCCTTAAAGACCCTTAAAATGTAGCAATGTGTCCCTAAAAGAAAAGCAGAAGAAGACTGCCCATGGAAAAAGAGCATGCTTTTTACATTTAAAAAAAAGTCTTTGCAGATATTCTAAAAGAGAGGAAACACATTCAGTGCATTTCTTAAACCTTAAAGTATGCACGCAAGCACACAGGTGACGTAATACACAGTCTTCTACTGCAATACGCCAGCAAAAGGCAGAGAAGAAGAAATCTTCCACAAGAAGCCAGCACACACGGACGTAAACAATGCAGGTTGCAAAACAGTTTTTAAAATCTAATGTTTGGTATCACATGGTATCTTTAAAGGTCCAGTGTGTAGGATCGGGCGGTATCTAGCGGTGAGGTGAGGAGATTGCAACCAACTGAAGCCTCTCCCGTGTGCCAATCGTGTTGGAGAGCTACGGTGGCCGACACGAAAACAGAAAAATGTTCCTCTCTAGAGCCAGTTGTTGTAAGAGTAGCATAGGTCATTTGGAGCATAGCCAGTGTGTAGAGTGTGTGTCTATGTGGGGAGTGAGCGGTGAGTTTGGTTTGCACGTTCTTGGCTACTGTAGAAACATGGCGGTGCAACATGGCGGACTCTGTTGAGAGGATCCGCTCCCTATGTAGATACAACGGTTCATTCTAAGTTAACGAAAACACAACGATTCATATTATCAGGTGATTATACACTAAAGAAAACATACTGATTAATATTATATTCAATTTCTGCCAATAGATCCCCCTACATGTTACATACTGGTCCTTTATGTCTCTGAGTAAGATGCTCTTCTTTCTCTTACAAACTGAGGTGCCCTTGAGCAAGATCATTACGCAGTAGCCTCAGCTGGACGACAGATGATCGGTGTTATAAGTCCATTCTGGATGGTAACTCATTTTATTGTGAGGACTCGGTACGTCACATTACATTGAGAAAATGATTTCTTCATGCTCCGTCAGTCTTATCTGGCTCTTATTCTTTCAGCTTTCAAGCTTCAGAAAATCTACCAAAACATCTTCGAAAGAGAGAGAAAGAGCTTTTTTCACCCCTTGTCTGACTTGCATGCTTCATCAACGTATACACAGCCTTCAGAGACTCAATATTAAGCTAGGACACATGATTTATGCTTAAACGACACAAGATCCGTGCGGGTTTCTGTAACAATGAGGCAGCAGCTGTCCCTCAACCCTGACACCTCTCTGCTTGTGTTTGTTTCAGATATTGTTCCAGTGGGAATTATCGCCGGTGGTACAGTGGGCTCCTCCATTCTGCTGCTCATGTTTCTACTGGCGCTCGCCTTCTTCCTTTACCGCCAACGCAAAGGCAGTGAGTGCAACGCAGTGGTTCTCTAATGTGTGTGTGTGTAGTGTATGCATCTATCAGTCTTTCTTTCATCCACTCACCCTATCTGTCATTCTGCCGCTCCACATTTGAAGAAAGGAACATATGCCAGCTGTATAGCATTTTATTCAAATGAGATTAATGAATATTCATATAATATGGCAAACTGCCTTAAAACGCCTACTGTACCCTTTTCATTCCACTGACACGGAATTGTATGATTATTTTTTAAATAAATGGTATTTATATGCTGCTTGTACACTGGATATAGTACATAAATAACAGAGCAGAAAACAAGAGCATTTAACAGTGAATAGTATTTAGCTTATGAATTCCTATATGTTATTTCTACAGCCGACGGCAATCCACTTAGCATTTATAAGTACAAGCCACACTTCTTGCAAAGCAGAGAGCTAAGAACATGTGGTGTCTTTAAGTTGTTTCATTTTGAGCTGCTCCACAGCAAATAAAGAATTGGGAAAGACAATGAAGGTGACTGGCAGAGTCCCCGGAGGGATTTTCTGGGGATAAGAGTATATTTTCTGGTTCAGAGCTGATAACACCACTACAGAAAAGATACCGTTTGGAAATAGAAACTCAAACAAACATCGTTGTGGCTCCAGATAAGCTGTCTCTCATTTGCTGTGAGAAGCTGCAGCTCAAGACTTCACAGATTTAAATCTTTACTTTTAATGTCTCTACTTTGGGAAGAGAGAGTTGTTCATGTTGACAAATATTGACTGCTCTTTGCTGGTGATATATATATATGGATTCAAATGAGTAGTTTTATCATTTCAGAATCAGAATCCGGTTTATTGCCAAGAGGTTTCAGGTACAAGGAATTTGCTTCGGTGTATCGGCGCATAACATAAACATAGACAAACATAGTAAGAGGAAAATTTAATTAAAAATAAAAATACAGAAATCAAGAAATATAAATACATAATAGAAGAAAATTACAATAAAAATACAAAAAATACTGTAAAAATATGTACATTATATCTGAATTAAAATGAAAGCTGCATAGAAAAAAATATCAATGAAAATATGAAAAAATACTATAAAAATATGTACAATATATCTACATTAAAAATGAATTGCTGTGCAGGTTACACAAGGCAATGTTAAACATAGAAATAGGCACGTGTTATAGGCCCAACATTATTGCTTTGATATAGAGCAGAAGACTGTCCTATCCTATTGAACATAGCTAACCTAACTTAAAGCCTTTTAATGAAATGACATGAAATGTGTTTAATCTCTTAAATATGTGCATATTCAACCTTGTGCTGTTGTAGCTCTCAATTCAGACGTGAGTCACGTTGGAAGTGTTTCGGAAATATTACGAGGTCATACAGTAATAAGATCGCCATCGTGACTTTTATGTAAAAATAACTCTGGGGCTTATTTAAATATGAGACAGACGTATATTTGCCAGCACATTTATGTATAGTAACAAGGTACTTCAAATACTGAAAATACACCTTTTTTTGCTCAGAAGAATCAATCTTTCTGAAAAAACAAACAAATTAAGAGAAAACTGGAGTAAATGTTAACTGAACATTTGTCCCCACCTTCTGCTCAGCAACTAAGAAGATGTATTTAAATGTGGAGGAGACTAGACAGTTCAGTACCTTAATGGTTCTCAAACTTTTTTCAATAATGTAACTCCTTTGAAATATTTCAACGTGCAAAACGTAACTGAACAGATTGTGTTTGTTGCGACAGTTGACAGTTTACAGCAGTTAACTATTGCATTGAAAATAGCAATATTGAATATAAAGTGTGGTTTATCAAACTTACATTTACATGTTCTATTGAACTTATTATGGTATAATTATTTCAGGAATTACGAACAACTGCTAATTTTTAAATTAACATTTTGAAAATCTAATGTACCCCTTGCAGTACTCCAAAGTACCCATAGCGGTACTCGCACCCCCAGTTGATAAACACAATATTGTGTATAATATCTGAAAAGTGATAAAGTACTCAGATATTTTGCTAGCATTTGAGACAAAATGGCCTGATGCAGCATTAAAGTTTACTAAGTTTTTGTTTCTAGAAAATAAGAGTCCCACCATGTCTTTTTGAAATCGCCTCTAGGAGTCACCACCAATGTCAGATATTTAGAAATCCTACTCACACAGAGGAGCTTTAAACTACATAAAATACCATGAAAAGAATATAGGCCTTCAGTCCAAGTCAAATGTGTGACTTAAAAGAAATAATCAACATCAATCTTTCTGACAGAAAGATCTGCTACAAAATATTCATCTTCATTTTCAACCTTTGCAACCTCAAAGAAGATATTTATGCCAAAGGAATGGACAGTTTTCTGATAGCTTGTTCCCTCACGGTAAATACTGGAGAAAATAAAATAGACAAGGCAAATAATGGACCAGATTACATCAGCATTAAATAGAATAAAAGTGTTGCTGGTTTTTTTTGCTTTTTTAAAATAAATCAATAATTTATTTTGACCCAGAATATGACCGCAGGTTGTGTTTTTCTTTCAGGTCGCCGAGCTGTCACCCTCGGTAAGCCAGACATCAAGGTAGAGACGGTCAACAAAGAGACCCACAGCCTGGAGGAGGAGGCGGCCGACGTCTCCACGGCAACCCGGATGGTCAAGGCCATGTACTCCGTGAGTAGACACCCATCTGAGTCACCGGGGGCCGTGGAGAGGAGGCGTATGGGTCAATGGGCTTAAATGTACGAATACACCGACACAACAGGCGACATGGCAGGAGAGGCAGGAACACACACACACACACACACACAAAGGAAAACAGACACTCGCCCAAGGCTTGCCTGCAAATTCACACACACAAAAATACATCAAAAATATGCACACAAACACACACACTTGACCCAAAATCAAGAAAGCACATACTGTACTGTACACACAGATGAAGGGAAAAACAAAGATGGACATCAAAGCGCATATACACGCGCACACACTTTATAAAGTGTTACTTACACTTATAGTTTAAATACGATTCATGCACAAACAATCTTGCAAAAACACACACTTTAAATTGCACACAGAAACAACGGACATTAACACGCACACACACACACACACACCGCACTCTCTCTTTAACGTTGTCTTCCTTTTAGAAAAGCGTTCGGCCATGGAGGTCTTGGAGAATCTGGAGCGGTTTTAAAGTTCGGTCCAAAATCTTTTTTTTCCCATCAACTAGCCGTTTCTCGTCTTCCACTCTCTTGGGATGAAAAAGCTGAAACTCTGTTTTCCTCTCCCCTCCCTCTCTTCCTCCTCCTTTCCTTTCTCACCCTCCCTCTTTCCGTGTGTGTGTTTCGTTGTTTGATGGTTTAGTTTCTGCCCTCTGTTTCCCTCTCTCCCTCCACTCAGCCGTTCAAAGACGACATGGACCTGAAGCAGGATATCCGGAGCGAGAGCGACACCAGGGAGGAGTACGAGCTCAAGGTGTGGTGGCCGGTCGCTCACAGAAACATTTTAGCATTTTGACTTTGGATTGGTTTTTGTTGGCAGCATCTTGAACATTATGTCCTGCATGGTGCACAGACACATCATATGTCATGAACTTTGTGGTCATATCCATCAATTACCAGTTCCTACTTTTTCCTCAGGTTCGGCATTTGCACTGCAGTTAAAAGCTTGGTTTTTATTACATTACCACTTTTTTTTACAATCTGTGCCACTGAAGTTCACAAAAACAGATGTTGGTGATTCTTCATGCATCATTTGCAGGATTCTGCTCTGTCAGATCGTGATCAACCCCTCATTTGGGTTTCTTTAAATCTCTTTAAAATTGAAATCTCTCAAAACCTTGTGTTATGAGGTTTTAGTTCTCTGTACCACAAACTAACTAAAGGAAACAAACTGTTTCAAACATTTTCAGTGTACAAACACTCTAGTAGAACTTTTATTCCAGAGTTAGCTGTTGCTCAGGTGAGCTTCCTGTCACCTTGTATTGGAAACCTGGATTGTCACGATGTCACAAGATCAGATGAGAATCTCGTGTCCAGCGAGCCAGAGCATGGACCAATCAGCGTCCTGTGATGAGCTACTGGCAGCTACGGGTGTGGCTTAGGTCTGCTTGAGACCGTAGTGTGAGACGACGTGGAGAGGCAACTGTTGGTTCTAAACAACAATGGCGGCTCTTGAAGAGGTTAGCGTTGATGATGCAATGGCATCAATTATATCAGAACTGGAGAGTATTTCTTCATTGAGAGAAGAACAAAGTACGGCACTGAAGGCGATGTTTTCACTCTTCTCCCGACTGACTTCAGCAAGAGTTTGATTGAAAGATGGTTCATTTAATCACCTGCCAAGTATTTTTTCAAAGTGCCTGCCCTTTTCTAAACAGTTTCCAATGACGGCTTCTCAGATGGTTCTGTGTATCAAACCAACTGGCGAGTGTCAGGTTATTGAAAAACATTATTTATCTTAGTAAAATGAAGTTGCATCATTATGTGTCGTGTTCATACACATACTGTACGCTGCATCGCTCACACATCATGACGTTTTTTGGACATAGCATGAGCACGCCACCAACTGCACTGACGTCACCAATCATATCAGCCTGTAATGTAACTTATAATACAGTACATATAATATGAGACATACAAGTATGTAACATGGTATAATACCAGCACAGACCAGATGTTTAGGTGTTTTAACCATTTAGCCCAGTGTTGTTGCTTCTTATAATATCAAACTAATATTCTCCCATCTGATCTCAGGATCCAACCAATGGATACTACAACGTCCGAGCCACCACCCATGATGAGGCGCGCCCCCAGTCCCGTGCCATCCACTACCAGGGCGAGTTCCGCTCCCCGAACCCCAACAGCGTACCAGCTGGTGCCACTTCCGGCGGAGCCCCAGCCGGCGCCAGCGGTGCTGTTCCCCCCAGTGCGGTGCCAGGTTCAAGGGCGGGCTGCTACGACCCCCACCCACCTTCCAGGATGTCTCATGCCACCTACGCCCAGTTCAACACCTTCACCAGGGTAGCGCAGAGCCAGCAAGCACCTCCCAATCCAGCTCTTCAATCGCCTGGAGATTACCCCGGAGACTGCGGCCTGCTGGACAGCACAACCCAGCTGGCCTATGACAACTACGGATACCCCTCCCAGTATCCCAGCTACCGCATGGGCTTTGCTCCACCCATAGAGGAAGGGCCAGCCTATGAGATGTATCCAACAGGACAAGGGACCGGGCCGGGGCCGGGGCCAGGTCCAGGTCCAGGGCCAGGGCCAGGACCGGGACCAGGACCAGGGCCGGGGCCGGGGCCGGGACAACAGAGTCCTGAAACAGGGCTGGGGCAGTATGGAACCTCCACCCGCTTCTCATATTCGTCTCCGCCCTCTGACTATTCCCAAAGACACACACAGCGGATGCAGACTCATGTTTGAGAAACACACATACACACTCTTTGACTTGCTTTTTGCAGCTGCAGTACTTATTACACATAAAACATAAACATACATAAATATAAAAAAAAGATACATAAACATTCAAGAATCCATTTTCTGTTTCCCTAGCATCCAGTGCATGGAATTTGGTTCATTTTATGAACCAATGAAACAGCCGTTAGCAGCATCACATATAATAGTTAGCAGCAATACATACGACACATGCAAAGCGACATTCACCAACATTTGCGCAGACCTTCTGTTGCGTGCAGTGTTGATGCTCCAACAAAGCAACAGCGAGAGCCACAATCAAGAGAAAAGAGGCAAAAAGAGAAGAAGAGCACTTTGAAGAAACTGAAGAAGAAGAGCACCAGGAGCTTAAGGAGGAGCAGCGGAACCTTTTTCTTCCTGCAATCCTCATCTTGCTCTTGGATCATCTCCCTGCATCACACTCTCCTCCTTCCGCCCCATCTCTGTAAATAAGTGCAAATGGAGATCTGGGTCCTTTTAAAGTTATTTCCTTGAACAAACTTATACAGTGTGATGCAGTACAGTGACCCACAGTAAACCTCCTTGCATTTTCTGACTCTCACATATTGCAAAAAATACACACGTACACACAGATCTTTAAAGACCTATTTGTTTCGATGTATTGCAGCAACGGGGCAGCTTGGACTATAAATATATTTGGCACTTTTTGATCTCTTTTCCTCACTTAAACCTGCCCAGTGGCCATTGCTTACAAGATCTACCTTGATTTAAGTGGGACCGAGCGTCTTAAAGTGGTACAGTTAGTGACCAGAGTGCCAATGCTCATGTGCCAACACACACAAACTATTAAGATGTGTCTTCTTTTGTAAAGAGCGGACAATGAGGTGGTCTGGACAAAGAGGGTTTTGTACATGCCACATCTGAGAGGAAAGGAAAGGAATGGTAGCAAGCGTCTCTATATGCTCATCATCCTCCTCATCTCTCATTTTCTAATCATCATGATACATTTCTATACTTAACATTTCACTCGAGGTCAATGCTGTATATACAGTATTTGTGAAACGAGGTGTGGCGGAAGCGCTTTTTCATTCAATGAATTTCTGCAATTTGTACAAAAAGATACCTCCCCTACCCTCAAGTGTCAAAAAGTATTTGTTTCTCTCACTTGCACAGTAGAATAGATTTTTTTTTCCATATTTATACCGAAACGTATGAAAAAAAAATGGCATTCAGAAACATTTTATAGTATTTTTATAAGGAGTTGTGGACCAAAGGTTCAGCGTTTTGGGTGAAACTCACTTTTTAATGTGTATGTGGCGACGTGATCGTTATTGGAAACGTTTTGAGTTTCTTTAAAAAAAAGCGATGGATGGTGCTTTTCAAAGTGGATGTTGTTGTAGAATTAAATTAGAAAATTTGAAGAGCTTCGTTCCAAAAATTAGAAATATCCAGCAAGGGCAAATCTGTTTGGTGGATATCTCTGTTTGGTGTGAAACTCTTTCCTTGACTTCCAGTCTTCTGACTGGACTGCCTTTTTCAAACGTCGACGACATTCAAAATAATGGATGGAGAACAAGCAGCTGCTCACTTTGAGCGCTGCTGTGAACTTTGAAAGCAATGAGAAGGTTCAAGTGTAGTCTAACATATCAACCTGAAGGTACAGAGGGTTCTATCTAGCTCATAAGGTACTTTGTACATTTATATGTAAGTATACTAGTTTCTTCACTGCAACAGAAAACTTGGTGGTATTTTATGTCAGAGATTTTTCTGTTGTATTGTGTCAGCTTTGGTACGTATGATTGACCTTGAACCACACAGGTTTATAATAATCAGCGTTTAAAATGTTGCTACTAACCTCTACTGATGCCGCTACTGTACAAGTCCCATGTTTTAATGCACCTCCGCTGTCCCACTACCAAATTATTTTCCACCAAGAGAGAAAATCAGTTTGTTTGTCTGGTAAGATCTTGCAGAGTCTGCAGGAGTAGTTTTGCTTACTTACCCAACACCAACAAGTCCAAATTCACACTATGATCACCTTATAAAAGCAGTGTGGATTGTACCGGTCTACTGTAGCAGTTGAGTGCAGTTGCAAAGTTGCAACCATCAAATGACATACTGTTTGTCTTTTTCTATTTGCTGTTTATGAGCAGTGAGCACAGATTAGGCCAATTTATGTGTGAGATATTTCTCCGGACATTTGCCTCTACAGGAAATAATTTGACTTCTAGCCCCTCACTTATACTTTTGCTCACAGTGTGAACATTGCACTGAAAACATTTGTCTAAAGCAGCTACGTTTGTGTGCCATTAAGTTCCCACCGGTTGTAGAACTGCTTCATGTTTGCACACTGAGCTTTGCACGTGAGATTGGATTGCACTCTTCATCGTGCCATCACACGTCTTCACCTTTTTTACGGTGACAATGTGTTGATTAGCCCCCACAGCAGCAGCTGTTTACTTTATACTGAGCTTGAAATTATAAGGTTCTATCGCTAATGCAACTTTCCTTCAGTTTTCATTCTTTAAAGGTGCAGTGTGTAGCATCTGCTGGCATCTATTGATGAGGTTGCAGATTGCAACCAAGTGAAACGTCTCCCGTGTGCCAAGCTTGCAGGAGAACTACCGTGGCCGACATGAAAACGTGAAAACACGAAAGGCCCTCTCTAGAGCCAGAGTTTGGTTTGTCCATTCTGGGCTACTGTAGAAACATGGCGGCCGGCTCCGTAAAGAGGACACTCTCCGTATGTCGATATAAGCGGCTCATTAAGGTAACGAAAACACAATGATTCATAATTTCAAGTGATTACACACTAAAGAAAACATACTTAGTCATATTATATTCCATTTCTGCCAATAGATCCCCCCGAAATGCTGCACACCGTTCCTTTAATGGACTTTAAATAATACATGACTCTTTTAAACTTGTTTTGGCAACCGCCAGGAATTGCTTCGACATTTTCTTGATGTTTGACCTTTTCTTTAAGGGCACTTATGCTTTATTGAATAGTCAAAGTAAAGAGGGGCCTTATGCAATGAAGAGCCACCCTCCTGTATCTCTACTATACATTTTTGAGCACCTAAAAATGATAGCAGATGAGACGATGATTTACAAAAGACCAGGGGTTGCAAAGTGAAGCCAGATATCTCAGCTCCTCTAGAGGTAATCATTGAGTCTTTATACTTATCAGCCACCCTATCAACCCTTCACAGATACAGTATATTATGGTAATTCTGTGCTAAGGGGCAGTAAAAATTGTATTTATTACCCCTATTTTGAATAAACACTTTCAGAAAGAAAACCGCAGCCACGCCATGTCTGATTAGAATATCAGATGGAACCTTGTAGCTCCAAGGTCACTATATAAACCATTTCAGTAGTTATGGAGAGAAGAACGGCAGATGGAGCACCCTTTTAAATTTATATGGTCATCACAGCCTTGGTACTGCATACTATTACCTCTTTACTACCTTTTTACAGAGTTGTAGCTGTGCAGTATTTTGCATCTGACTTGAAATGTCGTTATGACCTTGTGTAGAATGAGTAAATTTGACACGGAGGGAGGTACTGAGGCCAACAAATACACGGCTAGGCCATCCGGGTACTTAGTCGTTACCTCTGTTGACAGTGGGGACGTATAAATATGTAAAAGACAGAAAGCCAAAAATGCGGAACAGATGTTTAGATTTGGTTCAGCGCTGACAAAGGTATGCAGTTTAGAAGGGGAATCTGGAAGTGTTTACTCCACTAAGTTGTTATTTCATGTCTTTTCCCCTCTTCTCCATATGTACCTCTCACCACGGTGTGTACTGATACGCTTTACTCTCTCCCCCGTGTCATTTTAACAGCCACCTACCAGCTTCCAAATTTAGAAGTTGAACCTGTCTTCATGAAAAAGAAAAAAAATCATCACAACATAGCAAACCCTCCTCTCATTGCTTTCTTCCAAATCTCCTTCAAGCTGATTACATATGGAGTAGGTATAGCAAACTTAGCTTGCATTAATGTGTGTATGTTGGGGGGTTGGGAGTCTGTGTTTAGAGAATATATAGCTTCACGAGCTCATGACATCATCCTCATTTATTTCTCTCTGAAAATCAGTATTTTAAATTGTATTTTCTTGGTATTACTTTGTGGTGTTACCTCACCAGTGGAAGAAATGACTGTGGTCAAAAGTGTGTGTAAACTTTTTATATACATGCAGTATTTTATTTCATTTTGTATGCATCGAATAGGGGGGTTCTGATTAATCAACCCAGCGAAAAAAGAGAGGGCATGTGTGTGTCTGTGGCCAAAATGACTGCTCAGCCAGGCCACAAATAGCCAAAACTCTGTCTCAACTAGGCCAACCCAGGCTAGAACCAGGCCAGACCCACAGCTAACTGCTCTGTTCCATGCTGTGCTGTGCTGCGCCATCCCTGGCCAAGACTGACTCGAGTGGCTCGGTGTCCATTTTTACCTTGTGGAGTCTTCAGTGAGTGCCAAAAGACTGTGCAAAAAAATGAACTGAGCAGACAAACAAATGCAGCAGCCATTTGTGTTTCTCGTGTTTATGTGTATGTACGCTCATGGGTGACTGTGTATGTGTGTGTGTGTGTGCGCGCTACCTGTTTGTATCTCCATACATGTACATGCACTGCATGTGTCCATCTGTGAACATGCATGTGTGTATGTGTGTGTGCAGCCTGTAACACCAGTGTGTTTTCACGCCATTATAAATGTGTTAGTACCACTGGACTGCAGAAATTAGGGTTTGACTGATAGTTTGGGGCAAATATCAGATATTATCAGCATATTTTTTCAATATTTTGTGAAAAATGTTGATTTCTCCAAGCAACCAATACTTATTTTTCGTACGTTTTCCTACAAATGTCAAGCAACACGAGCGATCAGTGCGCTTGTGCAAACCTCTGAAGTGCAGAACCTGTTTAGGCAACAAAACTACTTGGTTAGGTTTCGAAAAAAGATTGTGATTTGGGTTAAAATACCTACGGAAGTGACAAATAAATCAACGTTGACTTCTGGTTTCACACGGGACACAAACAGCGGTCTGCTGGGCGAAAGTCCTGTGTTTTTGGACCCACCCATCCACCCCGACCTCCTCCCTACATGGCGTTTGACACTCTTTATAGTACGTCACAAATTGATTAAATTGGTTGAATATGAATCAGAGTGCATTTCTTTTTCTAGGTATAGCTACGAACTGTGTATGAGAACAGCCTGACATGATGTTGGAAGGACAGGATACAGCAATCGCGACTGATGGTTAGGGCAAACCAAAAATAATCCTGACTCTTAAGCAAAGATCGGCCAAAATTACCACGATGTCAGACTGAATAAAGAAGTGAAACGTAATGCTAATTCAGTCTGATTAACAGGCAAGTGAATCGAAACACTTGTTGCTCTCCTTTTGTTGCTATACTGGCCTCTTTGCTGCCCTTAGTGGTAGATAAACATGTTATTTTGAACACCGGGAACTGTATTCTCAAAATGCACTTGCTGAGACCACAAATCAAGCGGGATTAAAATCTGAAGGATTATAACTTTAAACTGCCTTAAAAAGCTGCAAAACCGAAACAGAATTTCATCTATATTTTATTGTCAACTGGCACTTTAAAGGCATTTCCACCATGTCAAGGAGATTCAGTTGGAAACGCTGTATATTTGCCATATTTGAAGGTGTTAAATATTGTTGGAAAAGAAGCAGTATCAGTCAAACCCTAGTATAAAGCAGGACAGCTGGTAAGACAGAGTGAAGGAGACATTGCGTGGCCTTAGGACACGAGGAAGGAGCCGAGCTCATCCCTCATCCAGCTGCTGAGCCTGTCTGCTCTCTGAAACAGCTGCACGAGTGAACAGGATTAATTGATGTTCAGCTTGGTATCGCTAAGCATATGAAGACGATGATCAGTACAGTGAGAAGGATTCCATATTGCACTTGAAAATGTTTGAAGTGGAGTTGTGCATGTGGCTGAGAGAGGGACAGTTTAGGTGTTCATATAAGCATATATTCTCCATATTCCAACTCTTTATTTTTATCCCTATATATTGTTCATGTGTATTATGTTCATGTTGGGTTTGAGTACTTGTTTATCCCTTTTATTCAAGACAAAACTGTACAAAACATACAATATATTATTGAATTTTCTTTTATTTTCATGTTTGATTTCTGTTTTTCTTTTTTTTTCAAATTGTAATTATTTTTCCACAGTATTACAGAAAATAAAAAAGACGCAGCCTTTCATAAATACAGCAGCAAAGAATCCTTTATTTTGTATTTATTTATTATGCTGAAACCTAGTTTACAGAGAGTTAATTTTATTAAATTATATTTTGTATTTTTAGAAATGAGGCTCCAGGATGTGGCTTAAAATAATGTTTCAGCTCTTTGAATGAAGTTTGCATATCGCACATACTGCTGTTTATTTAGGTCAAACTATGAATGACTGAGCCCAAACAGTTGTTATGACAGTTTCTCAACTAAAGTAAGTAAGTAAGTAAGTGTGTGTCTATGTATAGCACACATGCACAAGGGCATGTAGTGTTTACCTGAATGTGAGCGTGACAGTGGAGCTCGGAGCATGACGCCAAGACAAACGTCTGCAGAGCCTCGCCTCTTATTTAAAACTCATTTCTGCTCTGACCTCCTCTTCTCCCCTTGTGACACCCCTCTCCTTGTTTGGAGGCTGCCCTGGCCAACCTCAGCAGGCAGTTGGCTGATGAGGGAGGGTCATCAGCTTGATTGAGCTCACCTGGGCCTTCCAGGCTGTAAACGGTGCCCCAGTGTTAATTCTCACTCTCTCTTCCCACAGACACATCCACCTGGCATCACCTTTGTTTGGTTCTGCATCTTGAATACCTCCACAGCACATATGCCACACATTCATGCACTACATTCATATGCTGATTTTGCTGATTTGCACACTCCATTTAAGGTAACCTTAATTTAATAAATAATGTTTGGTTTCATGTATAACCTTGCGTGGACTCCCTTTTTGTCACATTCCCTGAGCCAGTTTGTGACAAATGGGGGCTCGTCCGGGATACCAACCCATTTGGTAAGGTTAAATCTAACCTTAGTGTGACCAAGGAGGCTTTATTATTATGGTTGACCAATCTGGTTTGTCATCCTTGTGGTTTGTTGTTGCTAAATTGAGGTTAAGCATATTTTATGAGTACAGATGTAAGTGCCTTATGTATTTAGCATTATGACTGGATTTTTGGGAGTATCTTGCAAGGCTTTTTTGTCCTGTTCTGTCTGGTTAACTGTGGTTACTTTTGTGGAGTTTATTTTGGTGGATGTTGGAAGAGAGCAGTATTTCACCCCACGTTATTAAGTTTGCAAATCAATTTATTTGAGCTTTAACAAGCATGTGCTCTGAGAGTATACCTGCATTAGTTTGGAGGAGCCATGCATCCCCTTTGTAGGCTGAAGTGGTTGATCTCAACAGGAGACCAATCAGTTTGTTGTTTTCACTTAGTTTGGTGGAAAACGTGGGTGAAGCCAATGTCTTGGCAGCATTTCCCTGGTTGCTGGAGGGTTGCCAGCTTCTGGTTGCTTTTCGGTTCCGATGGAATTGGTGCATAAGTACCCAGCACAAGTGTCTGTCTGAAGACTAGGGTTGAGACTAGGGGGGGTTAACTTTAAAATACTGTACAATGGCTAGGATTGTGAGATAGATCAGTGTCGTTTGTCGGGTCTTATGTATGTGTTAACTTGCTTTGCGCCTGGCCTGGCATGCCTTAAGATGCTTGGGTTCATGGTCAAATTTGGTTTGGAGCGTGAGGAACTAGGACATTGCTCGTGAGGAAGTTTGTACCTTAAATGTTGTGTCTGCAACTTGGCAGTTTGGGCAAGCAGCTTTGGAAGTAAGTACTACAGCTTATGCTTTGTTTGGTTTTGTGGGTGAGCTTTGTTGATGTAGCTAGGTTGCCTCATTGTGCTGTGCTGTGCGGTCTGACTCTCATCCCGATTGCAAGGGAGTTTAAGTATCTCGGGGTCTTGTTCACGAGTGAGGGGAAAAATGGAGCGGGAGGTGGACAGGTGGTTTGGTGCAGCATCTTCAGTTATGCGGGCGCTGTACTGGACCGTTGTGGTGAAAAGGGAACTGAGTCGGAAGGCGACGCTCTCGATTTACCAGTCCATCTACTTTCCAACCCTCACCTATGGTCATGAGCTTTGGGTAGTGACCGAAAGAATGAGATGCAGATACAAGCGTCCGAAATGAGCTTCCTTCGTAGGGTGGCTGGGTTCAGCCTTAGAGATAAGTTGAGGAGCTCAGACATCCAGATGGAGCTCGGAGTACAGCTGCTGCTCCTTCACGTCTGATCAGGATGCCTCCTGGACGCCTCCCTTTGGAAGTTTTCCGGGCACGTCCAACTGGTAAGAGGCCCCGGGGTAGACCCAGAACACGCTGGAGAGATTACATATCTCGTCTGGCCTGGGAACGCCTTAGGGTTTCCCAGGAAGAGCTGGAAATTGTTGCTGGGGGGAGGGACGTCTGGAATTCCCTGCTAAGCCTGTTGCCCCTGCAACCTGGCCCCGGACAGGCGGAAGAAAATGGATGGATGGACATTTTGATGTGTATTTTGGGTCAAGGGTTAGAACCTCATTTCCCGCTGACCATATTTCTCATATTCCTGTGTTCCTGCAAAAAACAGATCTGCATTTCAAGGTGGGTATTATGTCCTATGGATTTTCAAGAACATAATTTCTCCACTTCTACTTTTGTCTGTTTGCCTCATCTTGTCAGTCTTTTTCACATATATCATCCTAATATCCTCTGAACATTTTTGCTTTCACTTCTTTTCTCCTCTCCTTACTCTTTCCTCAATTCATCCCGTCAGTCCGTCTCTCATCTCTCGAACCTTTTCCTTTCCTTTCTTCTTCTCCTCAGTCCCCCTTTCATTGTTCTGCTATTTCCTCTCCTCTCCTCTCCTCTCTCTTCTTCTCTTCAGTCCTCTTTTCACATCACATCTCGGCTCTTATTCATTTCTTTTCTTCAGTCAAGCATCATCATCATCATCATCATCATCATCATCTCAGTTCTTCCCTCACATCTCCAACCTTCTCCCTTCCCCTCTTCTCTCTTTTCCTCTTGTCGTCCTTTCACAATTTCTCCTCTCCTGCCGTCCTTTCACCTCATCTTTCCAGCTCTCCTCTCCTTTAATCTTTTTTTCTCTCCCTATATCTCTTCAGTCTCCCTTCACCTTATGTCTGTTCTTCTCTCCTCTTCTTTTGCTTCATCTTCTCATTCCTTTTTACATGACCTCTTCTGTCATTTTCTTTCACCTCTCTTCTTTCCTCACATCTTCTCTCTCCTCCTCTTACATGTAAAACCCTCTTCCTCTCCTCTCCCTTCTTCTCCTCAGTCCCCCTTTCACAATTCTGCCATTCCCTGTCTGTCCTCTCCTCTCGCTTCTTCTCCTCAGTCCTCCTTTCTCCTGTCCTCTCCTCTCTTCTTCTCTTCAATCCTCCTATCACGTCACATCTCATCTCCTTTTCTCTCATTTCTTTTCTTCAGTCAAGCATCATCTTCTCAGTCAATCCCTCACATCTCCAAACTTCTCTTCCCCTCTTCTCCCCCTCTTTTCCTTTCCTATGTCATCCTTACACAATTTCTCCTCTCGTCCCATACTTTCATCTCTCATCTTCTCATCTCATCTTCTCCCCCTCTCCTTCTCTCATCTGTCCCCCTTTTTTCTTTATTGTCCTCAGTCCTTCTTCCCCTACCCTCCCTAGACCTCCTCTTCTCCTTACTTCCTCTTCTCAGTCCTCCTTTCACATCTTCTGTCATGTCTCCATATACCCGTCTCTTGCCTCGTCATTTCAGTACTCCTCTCCATCCTCAAGTTGTCAGTCCGTCTCATATCACTGCAACTTTTTCCTCCTCTACTTTCATCTTCCCTCTCTCTTCCTTTCTCCTTCTTCTCCTCAGTCATCCTCTCACCTCTCCTCTTTTCAGATTTTGCATTCTCTCCCACCTTTTCCCCTTTCCCCCCACGGCCCTCTTTTCTGTCCTCCTTGTTCTTTCTTCTCCTTATTTCCCTCACCTCTAATCTCTGTTCTTCTCCTCTGTCACTATTTCATCTCTTACATCTTTTTCACATTCTCCCTTTTCCTACTCCTCAGTCCTTCCCTCCTGTGCTTCCTTGTTCTCACCCATCTTCGTCTCAATTCTTCTCCTCACTCCTCCTTTCACTATTTCTCTCCTCGGTTCTCCATTCCTCTCCTGTGAACCATTCAGACTGTGTGATAGGAACAATGAGTGTGGAGAAAAAGCAAAAGCAAGACAGAAATAACAGATATGGCAGAAAAAAAGAGACAAGGACAGAAGACAGACAGGAAGCATTCAAGCCTCCCTTTCTCATCCATACTTAGTGTGTAATAGTGATTATCTTCTCCTCTCTCCTCATGCTCTCATTGAGGAATAATGTCTGGAATAACCTTCAGACTCCTGTGCCCCCCTCCCCACCCTCCCTCCTGCTCCACCACTTCCATTTTATCCCCTTGTTCACATTTGAAGCAGTCGTTGTATGGATTATGGCCCCTCTCATGCTTGGCACTGCACTCAGAGCCTGAGATATATTATCATATTAGTGGAGAATGATGTAATGCATTTCAAGACATTTGTCCTTCTCACACCCTCTGTCCCTTCGCAGATGATGTCACTGGCTTTGTGTCTCCAAGGCAGAGAAGTCGTCAAGTGGGTTGTGGTTTTTTTTTGTTTGATGCTGTCGCCATCTTGTGGTGGGAAAGTGGTGTTGAGCTATGTTTGGAAAGAAAAGGAAGGGAGTAAATTAGGATGTAGGCAATTATTTATTACTGAACCAGAGGATAATGTGACTCATAATAGATGTCCTTGGTATAACTGTACTGACGTGGTCTATTGGGTCAGGGACAGAAGAATAAAGACAGACACTTTGGATATGACTTGATTACAAATCAGGGTTTGACCGATAAGTATTCTTGGAGCTTATTGCCAATGACAGGATTGTTGGAGGAAAGTTGTTGATAGCGGTTTCATGTCAGTAATCAAGGTCTATATATATTAGGGCTGTTAATCGATTCAAATATGTAATCGCATGATTGTCCATGATTAATCTCGATTAATCACACTTTCTGTTCAAAATGTACCTTAAAGGGAGTCAAGTATTGTCAAGTATTTAATACTCTTATCAACATGGGAGTGGGAAAATATGCTTGCTTTATGCACGGCCCCGGATGAGCAGAAGAAAGTGGATGGATGGATGGATGGATGGATAATCGCATGATTGTCCATTGCAATTAATTGCAAATTAATCACCAATTTTGTATCTGTTCAAATTGTTGGCAAACATGCTTATTGTATGTTTATGTTTATTATTGGAAATCAATTAACAACACAAAACAATGACAAATATTATCCAGAAACCCTCACAGGTACTGCATTTAGTATAAAATATATGCTCAAATCATAACATGGCAAACTGCAGCCCAACAGACAACAACAGCTGTCAGTGTGTCAGTGTGCTGACTTGACTATGACATGCCCCAAACTGCATATGGGCATGTCTGTAAAGGGGAGACTCGTGGGTAAATGGTAAATGGACTTGCATTTATATAGCGCTTTTAGTCTTCTGACCACTCAAAGCGCTTTACACTACATGTCAGCATTCACCCATTTACACACATTCATACACTGATGGCAGAGGCTGCTAAGTTGCCAACTTTGCCCATCAGGAGCAATTTGGGTTTAAGTGTCTTGTTCAAGGACACATCGACACCACCGACCTTCCGATTGGTGGACGATCTGCTCTACCCTCTGAGCCACAGCCGCCTCATATCCATAGAACCCATTTTCATTCACATATGTTGAGGTCAGAGGTCATGGGACCCCTTTGAAAATGGCCATGACAATTTTTCCACCCCAAAATTTTGCTTTTTGGAGCATTATTTAACCTCCTTCCCGACAAGTTAGCATGGTTGGTACCAATGGACTCCTTGGGTTTTCCAGTTTCATATGACACCAGTATCTTCACCAGCTTTAAAGCTGAGCCTGGTAAAACCTCCGGAAGTTCGATTGCATTCAAGAAATTAGGGCGTTTAAAACAAAGTTAACGCGATAATGATGCACTAAGACAAATTTGTTTTAATGCCACTAATTTCTTTAATGCGTTAATGCAACTTGTGACTTTTAGGTTGTAGCGGGCTCAGTTTTAAAGCTAGAGTGAAGATGCTGGCACCATATGAAACTAGAAAACCTAGACAACTAGAAACTACAAAAAGGACTCCATTGGTACCAACTATATCATAATAGCTTGTCAGGAAGGAGGCTAAATAACATTCCAAACTGATGCTATATGTGCGATATGTGAATGAAAATGGGTTCTATGGGTAACCAAGAGTCTACCCTTTACAGACATGCCCACTTTGTGATAATCACATGCAGTTTTGGGCAAATCATTTGCATGGAAGCACACTGACATTCTGACAGCTGTTGTTGCCTGTTGGGCTGCAGTTTGCCATGATAAAATTTGAGAATATTTTTTACGTTAAATGCAGTACCCGTGAGGATCTCTGGACAATATTTATCATTGTTTTGTGTTGTTAATTGATTTCCAATAATAAATATATACATACATTTGCATACAGTAAGCATGTTTGCCAACTCCCTTTAAGGTACAATTTGAACAGATTAAAAAATTGGTGAATAATTTGCGATTAATTGCGATGGACAATCATGCGATTATACATCCATCCATCCATCCATCCACTTTCTTCTGCTGGTCGCGGGGGCAGCGGTCTTAACAGGGAATTCCAGATGTCCCTCTCTCCAGCAACATTTTCCAACTCTTCCTGGGGGACCCGAGGCATTCCCAGGCCAGACGAGATCTATAATCTCTCCAGCATGTTCTGGGTCTACCCTGGGACCTCTTACCAGTTTGCCATGCCCGGAAAACCTCCAAAGGGAGGCGTCCAGGAGGCATCCTGATCTGATGCCCGAACCACCTCACCTGCCCCCCTTGCGACGTGAAGGAGCAGCGGCTCTAATCTGAGCTCCCCCTGGATGTCTGAGCTCCTCATCTTATCTCTAAGGCTGAGCCCAGCCACCCTACAAAGGAAACTCATTTCGGCCACCTGTATCCGCAATCTCATTCTTTCAGTCACTACCCAAAGTTCATGACCATAGGTGAGGGTTGGAACGTCAATGGACTGGTAAATCGAAAGCTTTGCCTCGCGGCTCAGCTCACTCTTCAACACAATGGTTCTGTACAGCGCCCACAGAACTGTAGACACCGCATCAAACCGCCTGCCCATCTCATGCTCCATTTTACCCTCACTCGTGTACAAGTCCCCGAGATAATTGAACTACCTCGCTTGGGGCAGTAACTTACTCCCAATCCGAAGGGCACAGTCCACCATTTTCCCGATAGAGAATCATGGCCTCAGACTTGAAGGTACTGACTCTCATCCCGACCACTTTATACTCGGCTGCAAACTGCCCCAGTGCGTGCTGAAGGTCACGGTCTGATGAAGCTAACTGAACCACATCATCTGCAAAGAGCAGAGACGCAATTCTGATGTTCCCAAACCGGTCACGCTGCACGTCGAGATCCTGTCCATGAAAATCACAAACGGGATCGGTGACAAGGGACAACCCTGACGGAGGCCAACGCCCACCAGAAACGTGATTGACTTTGTGCCAATTATATGGACACAGCTCTCACTTTGGTTATACATGGACCGGATGGCTCGTAACAAAAACCCCAGTACTCCATATTCCCACAGTACCACCCACCGGACTTCCCAGGGGACACGGTTGTAAGCCTTTTCCAAGTCAACAAAGAACATGTAGACTGGATGGGCAAACTCCCGTGACCCCTCCAAAAGCCCTGCAAGGATAAAGAGCTGGTCCATTGTTCCACGGCAAGGACGGATCCGCATTGCTCCTCCTGGATCTGAGGTTCGACAATTGGTGGGATCCCCCCTTTCAGGCACCCTAGAATAAACATTGCCGGGGAGGCTGAGAATCATGTAATTTATCGTGATTAAATATTTTAATCTATTGACAGCCCACCTTTTTTTTTCATATTTTCGAAATACTATTTTTTATAAAACTTTTTTGACTTTTTTTGACATACTGTACATAGTCATAGTAAAGTATGTCGAAAAAATTTAAATGTCATAGTATAGTACTGAATGTCGAAAAAATGAAAAAAAGCCATAGTATAGTATGTCGAAAAAAGACTCATAGTATGTTGAAAAAATAAAAAGTCATAGTACAGTATGTAAAATAAATAAATAAGCCATAGTATAGTATGTAAAAAAAACAACTCAATAGTATGTTGAAAAAATAAAAAGTCATAGTATACTATGTTGAAAAAACAAAACAAGTCATAGTACAGTATGTAAAAGAAATAAAAGTCATAAAATAGTATGTCACAAAAGTCATAAAATAGGTGTTGAAAAACAAAACAAAAGTCATAGCATGTCGAAAAATTGTCATAGTATAGTATTTTGAAATAAAAAAGTCATAGTATAGTATAACGAAAAAATAAAAAAGTCATAGTACGGTATGTAAAAGAAATAAAAAAGTCATAACATAGCATGCTATAAGTAGGTCATAGTATAGTTGTCATGATATCACCTTGGCAGTTTAGTGTTTCCTTTTGTTTCCTCTGTTTCCCTGTCCTTTTATCTCCTGTGTGTTTTTCCCTGTTTGTCTAGTATGTCAGTGTGTTGAGAGGTGTGTGTGGCCCGGGCCCAACAGCCAATGGCAAGGCCGCAACTTAAAATACTGGTGAGATTTAAAAATTAATGTTTTCTGTTAAAAGCCGACAACGCCACCTAGGAAATGTTTGAGCCTAGGACTCTGATGAATTCAGGTTCTTTAAAATCAGGAGAACAGAGTTAAAAACCAAACAGAAGTCTAAAATCAAATTAAAACCAGATTTATTGTAATTAAAATAACATGGGTCTAAAATTAATTAATCTAAAAGCTAAAAGGAATAAAATGCTACTAGCAGCAAGGTTAAAACCCTATAAAAAAGTCCAGTCCAATCCAGTCATCCAGTGTAGTCCAATCCGGCTCTTCAATCCAGTGCAGTCTAAACCAGTCCAATCCAGCAAATCTTCTGTGTCCGCGTTTTAGTTCCTCCCGTACTCCTACCAGCCGTCTGCCCGTCTCAGCCGTCTCTCCAGCACCGTCCGAAAGTTTTTTAAGTGAATCTGCCTTTGGCGGACACGGTCTGCTACATGTAGTTTCACGGGGGTTCTCAGGTCACTGGGCTGGCAGGTAGTCGGGAGAACTCTTCTGCTGCACCGCTGTTCCTGCACTGTCTCTGACCGAAGATCTTCCTCCTTCTGCTGCGACCCGCTCTCTTTTTATCCCCTCCACCTGTACTGCATCCTGCTGATTGCCACACCTGTTGCTCCTCTCCTTAATCAGTCTCTG
>CAKAOH010025138.1:0-31816 GCA_916701665.1 Sebastiscus tertius
TATATTCATATATACATTTTTTTTCTTTATAACAAAATAAAATGAAATATGGATCAAACAAAATGGAGAAAATAAATAAATTAATGAAAAATAAATAGATAGATAAAAAAAGAAAGAAAGAAAAGAATTTCAGCTTTCAGCTGTTAAATCATCGGATCATTTTGCCACGTTTGCCTGCGATGTGAGTCACCAATTAAAACTGATATATAAACTGCTCCATTTCCGGCCTGCTCTCGACCGGGTATTACATCACTTCCGCTGCCGTTGCTGCGATACGTGACGTCATCATCAGCTATGGCAGACAAGGAGAAGCGCCGGTCCGGTGCCGGAGCTACTCCTCCTTCAGGGCAGCCGGAGGGGGTTAAATCCACCGCCACCAGGTCGGACAGCGACCGGGAGTTCCTGTCTCAGCTCGGCGTCGGAGAGCTGCTCCGCGGGGCCATCCTGAAGATGGTGGAGGCCAGATCAGACGACCCCATCGGGTTCCTAGCAGACCACTTCTGTAACCTGTCCTCCGTCTCAGAGACCGGCTCAGCTGGATGCGGCGACGCGGATCAGCATCATCAGATCAACGGGCCGCTGAGCGCAGGCGCGCTGGAGCAGCAGCATCTCAACCGGGCGCTGTGGCACCTGCGGCTGGCTCACCACTCCCAGAGGTCCCGGCACATTACACACATTCACCATCCTAAACCAAACCCCTTTTAACATCACCTTTTATCCTAATTTTGAATTATTAATTATTAATTTTTCCTAATTTTTCCTGTTATTCTAATGGCTCCTATGATCAAACCCTCATATATTCATTCATTGTGCTAATCTTAGACATTGGTGTGTGTGTGTTCACAAAGATTAATTGAACTGGCATCATACAGTGGAACAGCAAATGTTTTTTTTTCTCACCAATTCCTTTGATTTTTACTTTTATTTATTTTTTTTAATATATTTTTATATTAAATTATGATTTCAGATCCAGAAATGCCATTATTCCACATGGAGGGGGTTATTTATTTTTGTGTATTTGCATATTATGTATATTTGTATGTATGCAGGCTACGCTAATATGTGTCTCCTAGTTTTTTTAGAGACTTTATTTGTATTATTAATCTGAATCTGCAAAGTAACCAAAGTTATAAAATAAATGTAGTGGAGTAAAAAGTACAATATTTCCCTCTGAGATTGGAGTGGAAATACAAAGCGACAGAAAATGGAAATACTCCAGTAAAGTACAAGTACCTTACAATTGTACTTACGTAAATGTACTTTACACCACTGTTAAAGGATCAGTTCACCCAAATTACAGAAGACCATATTTTCTCAATTACCTCTGGAGATATCTAGCCGTACAGGTAGTACTGGTCTTATTTGACCAGATTTTGAGATATTTGTATCCGAGATCAATGGAATTTAATTTTTTCATTGATAAATGACAATGTTTTCCTTCTCAGAGAAACCAAAGATTTACGTTCTCTTATCCCATTTCTCATTTTAAACCCAGATCTGCCTTCAGCAACAACGTCCGTGTGGCCTACGACCTTTTGAGCCTCACTGGGCCCCGTAGACGTCCAGGTGAGGCTCCAGAATGCCCCGATGGCTCCTGCACCGGCAGCCCGACAGAAGGAGGAGGAGGAGGAGGAGGAGGAGGAGTGAGAGGAGGCCTCTACACGCAGACTCTGGAGTGCCTGTGCAGCGAGGGTGGTGTCCCCGCCTCCACATCCGCCCCACTCCTCCGACGCCTCCTCTGCCAAGACCACGAGGCCGTCCCTTACGACGTCTTCCGTCACGGTGTGCTCACGTGTGCGGTTTTCTCAGACTACATCCGGCAGGCTCAGAGGCTTTACGCTGAGGTGTGCTGCCCAGACGAAGGGCCTGATTCGAGGGCCCTCTGCCTGGCCGTGCTGGGGACCTTAAAGGAAGCCCTGGAGACCTCCCAAGGCTGTGAAGCAAACTGCTGCGTCAATGCCAACACTAAAGCTAACTCCTGTCTGGAAGCTAATGTGAAGGCTATACGCTACCTGGAGGCCAGCGCCAAGATCTCTCCATACAAGCTGGGTCAGGCCATGGAGGGAGCACAGACACGGGGCCCGGGCGGTAACATGGACGCAAAGGAGTTTGAGAACGCAGCGGCAGAACTCTTTATCACTCGAGTGAAAGTTGTGTCATAGGTTTTTTTTCTTGTCTGTTTTCTTATAATTTATGAATGTACAACAATCTAAAGTATATCCTAAAGTAAATAAATGACCTTGTGTGCACCTCCTCTAACCTCTAACCTGCACTCACACTTATTACCTCCTCTCAAGAATGACACTAAACCCTATAATTCCATTGTTTGGAAGATAACACTAATTGTAAAACCTATTGTTGTTGATGTCTGTTATTGAACTTATTAAAGTGGAAGAGATGAGATATCGACATCTGCTGTGCTGCGTGAAGGACAAGGAGTTCCTCTAAATGTATTCCTTGAGATCAGTATTGATCCTTCCATTATTGTTCAGCCGTTTGCCATGAAATGCTCAGATTAGAAAGTAACACTCTGTACTGATCTACACCCAATGCAATCTAATACAACAACCCTGTAATACTTTTGTTGTTGAGAGGGATGTTGATTAGGAACTCTGTCGTTTGTGATGCTGTTTGTGTTTCATTATATTTATGTGTTTCTATTGTTTTGTTAACCGTTTTAGAAACTGTTTGACAGGAGCCAATCCTGATGAAGGCATTGTAGCAGGAAACATTTTGGGGAATAAACGTGGAATGTTCCTTTATTTCACTTATTTATCTGAATTTTTTATCTCATGTCTCATGAAGAAAGCGCCCCCATCACACATTTACAAACACTGACAAATCGGAGCAAAGAAAGAACTTTACAGACAGATTTAAAGGTGGGAGAAACGAAGATGAGAGCGATGATAAATAAATAAAATTGCTTTTAATTCTCTTCTCCTTACCTTGGACTCCCTGATGCATGAGCAAGCCCTCAGAAAAGGTCCAGGAAAAAGACCACGGAGGACAAAATTCGTCCCCATCAATAGTCTTGAAAGGAGGAGAAGATTGAGACTGAGCAGAACCTCAGCTCCTCAAGAAAAAAAGATTTCACGACTTCAGAGAGCTTAACAAGAGCAAGGCACTGAAGATCAATTAAAGCATTTAATTGTTCCTGATTTGTAGGTCAGAAGATGTCTTGACATCCAAACTAAAACTGGGATATAATTATATAATTATATAAAATATATAATTCTGACAACGTAATCATCACATATAACATATCTAATAGTAACATTTAACAGTAAGTAAAATATATATAAGAATAATCTAATAATAATAACAACAACAACATTACTGGGGATTTTTGAAGAAGCAATTTATGCAAAATACATTCATTTATTAAAAGATATTTAGCAAGGCAATGACTTCTCATGTTATAACAAAACGTGATATTCAAATGTTTTCAGTAGTTTTATGCTTTCATGGTTTTTAATTTTAAATTTCAATTATTTGACAAATGATTTCATTTAATTAATGAACACAATATAATTAATGAAATGTGATAGTTGTTATATTCCATATAAAATAAGACATCTTTAGGCTAATATATCGGAATACTAGGTATTTTAATAATGATCTATATTAGTAGTGACATATACTGTAAATATTCTAAGTCCTGCAGCCACTAGTTTCAGCCACTGAGAGGCAGCAGCATCGCTCTGGTTCACAGTCTGACACGAACAAGAAGAAACCGGAAGAACAGTAGTTTACAGTTTATGGTGAAATAACAGTAGCAGTTTCCTGCATCATAACTTCATGCTTTGCCTGCTGCCTGCAGGTTTCTAATGGAGGAAGAGGAGCAGCTGCGGTCCTTCATGTTCCTGATGAGTTACATGCTGCTGAAGCGAAGGAGAGACTTAAACAACGCCAACATCCAGAGACGCGATGAGATCCAGAGACGCATCAGACACAGACAGTACTTCTTCCAGAGACAGAGGAGGATGCTCATGGTCAGTCCATCCACCCTCTGTCGGGCTCACTTTATATATATCACAATATAATCACCATCATGTAGCCTATAGAAATAATGCTAAATAAATATCACAGTATAATCACTATCATATAGCCTATAGAAATAATGCTAAATAAATATCACAGTATAATCACTATCATATAGCCTATAGAAATAATGCCATAGCCTATATTACTCATCCTAATAACTGTGCTCCCTGCAAACCCCACAGGTACTTTTTGTAATATTTCATAGGTGCTTTATTCTGTCTGTCATTCCAATTTTTCAAGACTTTGTCCAATCAGTTTGTTCCTTAATGACTTCACATCATTGTTTTCTGTTTTAGGGTGTTTTTACATATAGTCCTTTTTAAATGAACCATCAGTAATAATAATAATCACACAGGTAGAGCTGAAACAATCAACAGAAAATTCATCTTCAACAATTTTGATAATAAGATAAGATATTCCTTTATTAATCCTGCAGTGGGGAAATTTTCAGTGTACAGAAGCAAAGGGGATAGTGCAAAAAACAAGATGCATCAGCTAACACAGTAAAAAAAAGAGCTAAACAAAGTGTACAAAATATGAACCATTTAAATAGAAGGAAGTATAAAAATAGGAGCAGTATATACAGTATTGACAATAAACAGACTATTAACATAATTTCACAAGTGGAAAATTATATTGCACAGTGAGAATGAAATGAAATTCCACCTGAAAATATTGCACAGTATGAATTACGCCTGAGTATTAATAATGATAATGATATTGCACAGTCATTATACAGTATAGTGCAGTTATTGTCAGTTTTTGGTGTGTAAGTGTAAGTGGTCTACTGGGGGCATTTAATTGTTTGAGTAAAATGCTAAATATTCACCTTTTCTTGTTTCCCAAAATGTCTGGATTTATGGAATTTTTCTGTTATATTTAATAATTTTAAATCCATATCTTGTGTTTTGAAATGTTGGTCTGGCCAAAAAAGTTATTTGAAGATGTAAACATTGGGAAACGTGTCAGGATTTTTTCACCATTTTCTGGAGCTGCAGCGATTGATGGATTAATCGATTAGTTGTCAACTATTGAATTAATCGCCTAACTATTTTGATAATCGGTTTATTGGTTTGAGTCAATTTTTAAGAAAAAAAAACCCTGATTCCAGCTTCTTAAATGTGAATATTTTCTGGTTTCTTTACTCCTCTATGACAGTAAACAGAATGTCTTTGAGTTGTGGACAAAACAAGACATTTGAGGACGTCATCTTGTGCTTTGGGAAACACTGATCGACATTTTTCACCATTTTATCACATTTTATAGACCAATATTGGAAAGGAGAAAAAGTATTTATTTTATTTACATTTATGGATGTTTACATTTGGCTTTTATGTATAATAACATTTATCTGGTAGACTTTGTCCTTATATTTCTTGCTTTAGTCAAAGGAATCAAACATAACATTTTCCCATTCCTTCCAAACACTTCTACAGCACTGACAGTTTGAGAGTAAATGAGTGATAGTCTCTATAGCGCCTCACAATCAATGGTTTTAATTTAAAGTAAGTCTTTATTTTATTTTTGATCTTCTTCTCCCCAGATGATGATAGCAGGAGGTATACGCTCCAACGTCCGCATCCGCACGCGACCCTGGACCACCACTCAGAGCACCGATTGGTGGGAGCGCGTGGTTATGACAGAATTCCAGCCGTCTGATTGGCTGGATAAGTTCCGCATGAGCCAGGAGACGTTCTTCTACCTCTGTGACAAGCTGAGGCCCCGTCTAGCTCGCCAGGACACCAGCTTCCGCCTGGCGCTGCCGGTGGAGAAGCGCGTAGCGGTGGCTCTGTGGCGCCTGGCGTCGAACATCGAATACCGCACCATCAGCACCCTGTTCGGCGTGGGGAAGTCCACCGTGTGCAGGTGTGTTAGGGACATGTGTCACGCCATCGTGGCGCTCCTCAGCTCCATCTACCTGCGGCCCCCCAGTGAGCAGGAGCTGGAGGATTCAGCCCAGCTCTTCCTGTCCAATTGGGGCTTCCCTCACTGCGTCGCTGCCATAGCAACACTCCACACAGCCATCATCACCCCATCAAACAACGCGTCAGACTACGCCAACCCCGCTGGCTGGCTCTCAGTGCTGTCTCAGGTAGAGGATGCACTGCTATAAGATACTGACAATACATTGCTACGCTAGTCGCCAGATTTTGACTACTTTCTGTGTCTTTGGTGTTTGAGGTGGCTGTTAGTGGCCGGGGGCAGTTCTGGGATGTATGTGCCAGTTTCCCAGGTGGGACGGACCCAGCTGACATCTTCCAGAACTCATCGCTGTGGGCCACAGCTGCAGACGGCGGACTGTCTCCTGCCCCGCCGACTACCTTCATGGGAAAACCACTCAGGTAAAGTTAAAGTCAACAGCATGACGGTTGAGTCAGGATCCAATCCGGTACTAAGTAGGTTACATTTTTCAGGCATTTAAAGGTGCAGTGTGTAGGATTTGGCAGCATCTAGTGAAGTGGTTGCAGATTGCAACCAACTGAGTACCCCTCCGCTCACTCCTCTCTTTCCAAGACTGCGATAACGTGAGCTGAGTGCTGTTCGCCTCACTCAGAGGCCATCCTTACCATAATTACTATTGTTCTATCAGGTCTTCGGATGTTTTAACTGCATACTTTTCTAAAGCAGGACGCAGCTGTTTAGCAGAGAGTGAAGGCTCTGTGAATACAACTTGTGTTCAGTTCTTCAGCGTGACCTTATCCTATGAGATTTTCTTTAAGTTTATATCTTTAACAATAATCTAAACTTTAAAAATAACAATTTCATTTAGTTTTCTGCAAAGAAATAAATGAAATCCTGAGATATAGACCAACTGTGTATATTTTTTAAAAGTTGTCTTTCACCCCTTAAAATCAAGAAGGCCTGGTGACCCTTCATGAAGCTTTGGCGACCCCCGATGGGGGTCGGGACCCCCAGGTTGGGAACGAGTGATATATCTCATACACGCTGTCTTTTTTAGCATTGTACATTTAAGGCCATTAACACACTATACAGCCTGAGTATAACCTGACTTTTTTGGGCCATGAGATTCTGCAGTGATTTGTGTAAATCGGATCAACACACATGTTATAGTGTCCAGAGGTTTATGAATCAAATCTCAGACCAGTTAATGCTTGAATATTCAATTGAATATTCAATATTATTGTGTTGTGTCTAGGTATGTGCTGCTGGGGGAGGCCTGCTACCCTCTCCAGAGCTGGCTGATGAAGGCCTATCCTGAGGAAAAGGGCCGTAGGGCCAGCCACACAGCGCTGACGGAGCCACAGCGGCTCTTCAATCGGCGGCTCAGCAGAGCGCTGCGTGTGTCTGAGGAGGCGCTGCTGAGGCTGAGGGCACGCTGGCAGTGTCTGAGCAAGAGGAACGACTGCGGCCTGGACGTGGTGCCCACCATGATTCTGGCGTGCTGCATTCTGCACAACGTGTGCGAGTCTCACGGGGACGCCTTCATGGCGGAGTGGCAGGTGGAAGTGGCCGCGGCAGAGAGCCCTCAGCCCAGCCACAAGCAGCTCCCCTCAGCCAGCATGGACCAAAGTCATGCTGAGGAGGTGCGACACCTCTTCTGCGACTATTTTGATGAGCAAAATAATTGAAAAATCTTCCTGCACACAAAGACTGTTATTGAAGTCCTCGTAATCATTTGTACTTGTATTATAGGGCTGCAACTAACGGTTATTGTCATTGCCAATTAATCTATCAATTATTTTCTTGATTAATCGATTAGTTGTTTGGTCTATAAAATGTCCGAAAATGGTGAAAAATGTCCATCAGTGTTTCCCAAAGCACAAGATGACGTCCTCAAATGTCTTGTTTTGTCCACAACTCAAAGATATTCAGTTTACTGTCATAGAGGAGTAAAGAATCCAGAAAATATTCACATTTTAGAAGCTGGAATCAGAGAATTTTTACTTTATTTCTTAAAAACTTACTCAAACCAATTATCAAAATAGTTAGTGATTAATTTAATAGTTGACAACTAATCAATTCATCGTTGTAGCTCTACTATTACAGGTTATTTTTAGCCACACAGTGCAGTGGTTGTTAACATGTGTCTTTATGCTAACTGTAACCACGCGTGTTAAAGCGTGGTGATGTTAGCATTGATATCAAACCATAGTTGAACCTAAATGAACCGGAGATGGACAAAGTAAAGCGGACTAAAAATAAGTCAATGTAGACCTCAAATCAAGTCTCAGGTGTCCTAAAATCATAATATATCCATTGAGAAAACATTTTATGCAGAAACAGTCTTTACTTTGGTGCTTCCATCTGGCCAGTCTTCACATGTTTTTCCCCACAAGTAGTGGGAAGGATCTAATAACAGCAAAATTGTTTTTTCCCCATTTTTTTTTCAACTGTTTTCTACTGTGTAATAAGCATTGCAGTCTGAAGGGGCTACTATCATGGCTAAAGACTTTTTCTATTTATCATGACATTGCTCTTTCATTTTGTTTTGTACATTTTTATGTAGTGCATCATTACATAAAGACTCCAGTTTTTTTTAAAGTAAGTTTATTGTATATGGTTTCATCTTATCTTTGATTATGTTTGTTTGTAACCAGTGTGTAATGTACACATTTGTTACACAGGTGTGGAAAAATGTAAAAGAAATTGTGTAAAAGCATCACAGTCTGAAGGGGTTACTATCATGGTTATTGACTTTTTGTATTTATCATGACACTGTTCATTTTTTACGTTATGTAGTGCATCATTGCATAACGATTACAGTAAACGGGCTGTGTGTAATCCTCGGTATATTGAGCGTTTTTATAGTTTAACAGTATTTATAAAGCACTTAAACCTGCTTTATAATGTTAAAGACATGAAAATCTCACTTTTTTACAATATGAGACCTTTAATTAACTACTGTTTAAAAACAGATACAGTGTTTTTGAGAATCAATACATTATCACAAAATATAATATTGCAATATTCAATTTTCTGATTTTTTTATATAAATATATTTATATTTTCTTTTTTATTATTGTTTATTTCAGCTTTATGATATTCAATTTTATAAATATATATTTATATTATATATAAATATATATTTATATTATATATATATTTATATTATATATATATATATTTATATTATATATATTTATATTATATATATATCAGAAAATATTTTCTAAAAATTGAATATCGCAAAGCTGCAAAAAATAATAATTACATTTTTGCAGCTTTCCTAGAAACCAATATGGACCAATGGACTTATTTATTGAATGAATACTGTTAACAGGCGTCATATGCAATTCCACCCCACGGCCACAAGATGTCGCTGCTACCACAGCACACAGCCACTAATAATTTGTCTTGTCTGATTGCTGCTGCATGCATTACTGCAGGTTATTGATGCAATAATGGGAATAATCTACTTATTGAAACGCATTCTCTCTTAATGGTCAGCTACCATGTTTGCACCAACACTTTGAAAAAAAATAATGCAGTGCAGAAGATTATGCAGCAGGTGGTGCCTTTATATAAAGGATACATATATATAATATATTTTTTGCATCTTCTCAACGACCTAACTTGTGCTCTCACAGTCAGTCGGATCCCACCCTTTAAGGACCCGCCTTCATCCATTCAATTGGTCTGTCACAAACCTGTTTCATGCAAGCCTCAGTGTGTCACTCACCACCACAGTTATCTCCTCCTCCTCCTCCTGCTGCTGCCTGCTGCTCGGCATCAGACTGCTGGTGTGTGAGCCGACCTTGTTCCAGCGACGAGCTACCCCCGAAACACAGCTGTTTGCAGCGAATACATTTTGTTTTTTGGGGGGCCAAAGCCACCACCGGTTCAGGGGCACTGCATCTTTAACACCCCTCTTTTCTCCAGGCTATGGTAGCAGTCGCCTCGTATCTTTACCCGTCTAAAATGAGTCAGGATGTGATGGGGTGCTGCCCTGCTCTCTCTAGCTAGGCGGACACAAATTCCTTCAACCAGCTTTGCTTCTTTCAATCACTGCGGCGGGTTGACACACCGTTAGCTGAGGCGGAGCTAGCAGCGGAGCTAGCAGCGCAGCGGGGCTAGCGAGGCTTTGCTCAGAGCCGTTAACGTTGTGATTTCAAACCAACGTTAAGCTAATGTAGTTAAGAGAGAGAGCGGACGCATTGCTGCTGCGGCGTAGTGCAATAACGGTAAACGGTTAACTGTCAGCTTACTAGCAGGCTACTTGTGCGTTAACTAGCTAACGGTTGACTGTCAACGGTTAACTGTCAACGGTCAACGGTTAACTGTCAGCTTACTAGCAGGCTACCTGTGCGTTAACTAGCTAACGGTTGACTGTCAACGGTTAACTGTCAACGGACAACGGTTAACTGTCAACGGTTGACTGCTGGCTTACTAGCAGCTAGCTACTTGTGCTAACTAGCTAACGGTTGACTCTTAGCTTACTAGCAGCTAGCTACTTGTGCGTCAACTAGCTAACGGTTGACTGTCAACGGTTAACTGTTGACTGTTAGCTTACTAGCAGCTAGCTACTTGTGCGTTAACTAGCTAACGGTTGACTGTCAACGGTCAACGGTTGACTGCTGGCTTACTAGCAGCTAGCTACTTGTGCTAACAGGCTAACGGTTGACTGTTAGCCTACTAGCAGGCTACTAGCGTTAACTAGCTAACTAACCGTTAACTGTTAGCTTACTAGCGAACTACTTGTACGTTAACTAGCTAACGGTTAACTGTTAGCTAACGGTTGGTGCTCAGTAAATCAACTGGGTTTCGTTTGGATGACTGAACCACCAGCTCTCCTGGCGGATTGTGAAGACAGATTAGGACCACATTAATGATATTAATCATAAGAGGCTAATCTTAGTGATTTCATTAGCTGTATTAAAGGCAGAGAGCAGCTCGGTGAGGCCGCCGCCGCCGTCGACTCTTGACTTTCCGTGATTTGCTGAGAAACACACCGGGTGAAGTCGCAGTTGTTTCTCGGCTGGGGGGACAACTTGACAGCGAGGCCCCTCAGCTAGTCTCCCCTCCCCCTCCTCCCCTCCTAGTCCATCCATCCACAGACCACCTCCTCGCCCTGAAACCGAAGAAGCGAGGACCGAGGCGGATAAACTGAAAACCGTGTGTGTCCGGGTGTCCCCGTCTTAAACCGGGCTGCCTAAACACAGAGAGGGGATGACTCTGGAGTCCATGATGGCTTGCTGCCTGAGCGAAGAGGCGAAGGAGTCGAAACGAATCAATGCAGAAATTGACAAACAACTCCGCCGAGACAAGCGAGACTCCAGGAGAGAGCTGAAATTACTTCTTCTCGGTATGTGTGTGGCAAATGATAAACCTCTCTAATAATACGGTGCTTATTGTGTCATGTGTTTGTGTCGTTGTATGGATCTTGTATCTTGGGCCTTCTTGGCAAATGCTAGCTAAATATGCTGCTAGTTAAGGTAGCTAGCTGGGAGCTGGTTTAAGTCACGTTATGGCATATGGTTTTGTGTCTTACAGCTTGCTGAATTAAAAACAAAAATAGCTGTCTTGTTTAGGTGCATATCTGCAAGAACTTGCTAGCCAGCCATACTGTCTCTTTTACTCGAGCATTTGCATTGGTGTGCAGCCTAAGATGTCACCATTTACAGGCTACCACATGCCTGTCAGTGGGACATTTTTCATTAGCACACAAGCTAATCAGTTGACCAGCATTAATGAAACTGTGGTTTGTTAGCTGGTGCTGGCTAAAAAGGTGGACTTGATAATATAGAAGAAGGTTGCATAACATTTTGCACAACTGGATGAGGCTCCAGGTGCCTCAGCTAGACCTTTGCTATGGTGCCTATTCATTTATCAATTTCTCTTATTTATTAAGTCACAAATCTACCCTTCCAAGAGGACAAGGATAGGGGGGGGATTTGCCCCCTCATCCTGGAGTCTAGCTGAGTAGGTTAGCTATTTTTATAGCTGGTGTGTGGGCAGGTGGGAGCTGCTGTTGAATAAGTTGCTCTGTACTGCATTGATTCATAGTTCTGTGGACACAAAAAAGGAACATTAGGCTATGCTTGATCACACAAAATGTTCTTGCATCGCTTTCAGGAAAATGTATTTTTGCAGGCTAACTTTTAACTGTGTGTGTGCATGTGATCCACCAGCCACTTAAAACAACAGATACATGTGAAAGGTCCTTTGGAAAAAAACAACCCAAGTGTCCATTTTTAGGACAATCAGAATTATCTAGGTTGCATCCTTAGTTTCAAAACGTTTGCTCCCATTTCTCGCCCACCAAAAGCAGCCCTGGTTATTTGACATGTGTGTCTCCTTTCATTTCCCTGCTGAATACCTCAGCTCGGATAAGTAGGCCACGCTGGAGCTATACCGTTGATGGGACATTTATTCTATTCTGTGTCGTACATTTTTGATCGCTGTTGCACTCTTTTTTTTTCTACCTGGCGGCCAAGGTGAGCGGGTAAAAAGTAGAGATGTTCCGATACCATTTTTTCCTTTCCGATACCTGAACTTGTGGTATCATGTGATACAGAGTATTGATCTGATACCAGTGTGATTAAAAAAAAAATATGTAGTTGTTATTCAAAAGCTGTTTACTACTGGCCATGTATGGATGTGATATGATTACTATGTTTGTTGTGTGGCCTTTGCTCAGGTTGTTTAACATGAACAAATGCATACAGAGAATGAATGCAATACAATTTTCTGCTATTATTCAGTTTGTCAGTTACAAAGAACACAAATAAATAATGCTAGGAATAAATAACATTTCCGTATTCTCTTAGCTGTCTCCTCAGTGGACAGCCTGTGTGCAGATTTACTTATTACTTTAATTACTGCACATATCGCCACTTTACTTGATGGATTTTCCACTGTGAAATATTGCCAAATGGCTGACATCTTCCTCGCTCTGACTACCGTTACCGTTACGCTCTCCACTAGCACCGCACTGTTGTTGTTTGCTATCGCCACGTGACAAACTACCTACAATCAGTTCTTCTTCACTGCTCTAAAACAGTAGTTGCCAGTGGCAGCCATGATACATCCAGGATGACAGCGCAGTGAAGGCTGCTGTTTTGGAGCGGCGAAGAAGACAGGATTTCCAGTTAAACAAGAAGATTTTTTTTTCCTGGGTTAATAAATTATGGTATCGGATTGGGGAATAGACTGGCGTACTTGTTGATACCCGATCCCGAATTTTGGGCAGTATCGGACGCATTTCCGATACTGTTATCGGTATCGGAACAACTCTAGTAAAAAGGGGTGTTTATTTTTGTGTCGCAGTTTTAAAATGGTTTGCTTGTGTGCTGCAGTCATATTTCTCTTGCTAGATGATCAATGATGGGTTGGGTTGACACTGATTCCAGGATATTTAGAAAATAAGCTGATCATTTATTAAACACAGCTTTAGCAAGTGGTGTTTTAGTATATCCAGTCCCTGATTTTGTCAGTAGACACATTATAAAACACAGTGTCAGTGTGTGAAAGGCAGGAAGCAAGAACTGCAATCAGGCATGGTGTAAGTGGCCTATCCTGAGTGAGTTAAGGCTGTCAGTGGACGCCTGGATAAGGACGTGTAAGGCAGGATTAGTCTAGGTCTTAATAGGCTTGGTTAAACACATCCGCTGCTGAGACTTTGAGATGTCACTGACTCCTATTATCCCCCTGGCATTATTCTCAGGCCCGCAGCCTTCAGTGAGCGGCCTGCCTCTCCACACCTCACTGGAGGAAGAAGACGACCTCTGTTTCTGAAAGAATTTACTCCTTGAGGACAAATAACTATTTATTAACCGCTACGTTCTATCAAGTGTATTTTAAAGAGGAGGGAAGGCAATATTAAGTATTGGACGTTTATCCATCTCAGTTGAATGTGGTGGGAGGTGTTCGGTCATTAGCTACCCTGCAGTTCAGTGCATGTACAGGAGATAGGTTGTTCATTTGCAGCGTTCCCAACAGCTCCTTCTGGCCAAGTATCCTTAGCTGTACATAATGTGCTGTAGCTTTAGTACTGAACTATTTAGTGGAGGCATACGATTCATATTTCTTTTTAAGGTGTCATAATTCAGCTCACATCTGATGTTGTGTGTCTGGATTTATTTTAGAATTATTCACGTAGGGTTGAGCTGAAACGATTAGTTAATCAAATTAAAACGATTCAACAACAATTCTGATAATCTTTTAAAGGTTCAGTGTGTAGGATCTGGCGGTATCTACCGGTGAGGTGAGCAGATTGCAACCAACTGAATCCTCTCCCATATGCCAAGCGTGTTGGAGAGCTATGGTGACCGACGCAAAAACACGAATGGCCTCTCTAAAGTAATTTGTTTTAAGAGTATCGTAGGTCATTTGGAGCAGAGCCAGTGCGTAGAGTGTGTGTGAAGTGAGTGGTGAAGCGAGAGATCGGCGGCAACGGAAGCGAGTAACGTTATCGACTCAAGCCCAAGCAGGAAAAGTTAACAGTGTTTGGTGTGTCCGTTCTGAGCTACTGTAGAAACATGGTGGTGCAACATGGCGGACTCCATGGAGAGGACCCGCTCCCTATGTTGATATAAACGGCTCATTCTAAGATGACGAAAACATAACGATTCTTATTATTAGGTGATTATACACTAAAGAAAAAACATACCTATTAATGTTATGTCCCATTTCTGCCAATAGATCCCCCTAATTGTTACACCTTTAAGTCATTTATCAAGCAAAAAATGTCATTAGTTGCAGCTTTTTTTTAATGTTTTATACGATTTTAAAATAGAATGGAATATTTTGGAGTTTGGAATGAAAAAAAATAAATAAATAGTTGGTTAGTTGCATTACATTAGAAACAGAAAATACTTGAAAAAAGTCTATTTTTCCTGAAGCTCAATGTTCTGTCTTAAAAGTGCTTATTTTGCCTGTCAAGAAGTCCAAAATGAAAAGATAAGCTAATCTGTTTACAGAAATGTAAAACAGAGAAAAGTGGCACATTTGAGTAGTCGGAACCAGATAGTGTTTGGCATTTTTGCTTGAAAAATGACTTAGATGATAAATGGCCGACTAATCGATTAATCTTCTAAATGTTTCAGCTCTACATTGATGGATTGTAGTGTTTTTCTCGCATTAATTCAGGTCCACCCTCCCTCGGTGTTCCTCTCCCTTCCTGGCAGGGTTTGCTGTATGGCCAGGGTGCATTGCCAAAACAGCCATGTCTCGACAAAACAGTTGGTTTTATTTTATGCCAGACACAGGCATGAAGTTTCCAGACTAAGAATACGGTACGGGTGAATGTTAGGGTTAGTTCTGTAGGTAAAAAACTTGAACAACATCACGTTTAGCCACTTGGTCAAAAAAGAACAACTGTGCCAGGGCTGTAGCAGTGCCCACAGTCTGGCTGCCTGTAACTGAGGCCATATCAGGCCATACTGACAGCTTCCTGCTCCACAGACCAGTGGTTTGCCTCTACTTGGTCAAAACACAGTGGACCAGGAGCTGTGGCCTTTGCTGCATCGGGTAAATGAACTGCTGGAGCGAGCGAACGGTCAGTAAAGTGAGATGGAAGGGCAAACGCTTTAGGGTTTCCTCAAAGTGCTGATCGAGGCAAAGTGTATAAGCTCCCAGTCAAGCTGTCACTGTACCAGTTGGCATTCATGAAAATGTGGGTTTCACATGAAATACGAGGAACAGAATGTCTGGCGATCAGTAAAAAAATCCCTAGAATGATGTCTGAAAGGCATTTTTGGTCATTGGTATTTAAGAAAGGGGTCTGACTGGGGCAAAAGTTGGCTTAACAGCTAAAATGTTGTGGATGTCTCAGTAGCACGCCGTCTCAGGCAAGAGGTTTAATGTACAGTCGTTTGCCAAGTCCTCATTGATTGAGTTGTTCTTGTTGATCCTCCCTGTCTCAGCAGTACGTCTTGGTATCAGGTTAAGACATCCTTTAGAGGAACAGTCTGATTGAACCAGGACGAGGATCAGGGGTTAGGCTCAGATGTTTATTGCTGACCTTCCTTCTCTTGCCAAGCCGTCTTATTTTGATCATATATGGCAATAGGGATCTTCTAGCTCTACTCCTCACTGGTTGTGTGTGTGTGTCTCTGTGTGTGTGTGATACGGTACTTTTAATGCCAGTGACTATGTGGAGCTATGCGGATGGCCAGTTATTACTGAAATCCTCTTTATCACAGTCAGATCTAATATTTTTAATATGGAAATCATGAGACAGGCTTTTGCAATATTTGAGAGTTAAGAAAATCTCATAACGACATACTGGCTGATGATTTACCCATCTCCTGATTCGATACTATCACGATACTTGGGTGCCGATTCAATATGTATTATGATTTTTAAGTATTGTGATTCAACAAGTATTGCGATCAATATTACGATTTACTGTGATTTGTTCATTTTTTTAACACTAGACCATGGGGAAAAGTTGAATCATACACTTCTAGGGTCTTTTACTTAGGAAAATATCTAAATGAATACAGTAATTTTAATACAGATTTTCAGCATGTATGTAGTCAGAGATGTCCTGAAGTCAAATATATCAGTCATTGTCAGGCATAAAATCTGCCAACATATTGGCCCAAACTCCAGTACACTTAGCTGTCACTTATTCTTATGTCACTTATTCAGATCTCAAATTGTAAATCCTTCTGCGTTGGCACAGCACCAGAGAAACACTTTGACAACCATATTGTAGTTTTCCGTGGTTCACGTGGTTGTGAATGCGGTTGCAGCGTTGCTGAATAGAAATGTTTTGCTTACAGTCATTATTGAGTAAGATTCTTCTTAGACTTTATTTTATATATTTGTGAGGAAAATAATCTCTTATGTCTGGTTTAAAAAAAAAAAATAGAGATGCACAGTTTTCTTGGCCAATTTTCTTTCTTTCTAAGAACTATAATTGACTGCATACACAAACATGTTTTGTAACTTTTCTTTCATGGAAAATTGAAATTCGACTGTATGTTCATAATAAAACATGGAATATTACATAACTTAAATTTTCTCCAAAACTGCACCAAGTTACAGGACCATGTCTCACTCAAACAAATCTCAAAATAAAAGTGCTTCAGGTTACTGGACAAATACAATCCAACTGGAAATTAATTGCAGTATATCCCACTTTATCTATGTTTTTACTGTGTGCCGCAGCTGCCACTGTGTGCATGGCGTGCATGTTGTGTGCGTCTGTGTGTGTGTGTGGCGGTGACGTTACACAGCTGGCTGGAGGGAGATCGCCAGGGAGCTGGAAATTGCTGCTAACAACCTACTTGCTGTTGGCTATATTTATGTCATTTCCAGTAAATATCACAATATAAAATGTGTTTTCTGTTTTAAAAAGTACAAACCTAGGAAGATAGCAAGTAGGCTACTCACCCATCTTCAGCGGTTCCGTTTCCAGTCTGGGCTCGAGTGCACAGCTGATAAGTACGCAGTTTGTTTATATGACGTAACAGAAGTGCATATTTAACGGATTCACTGTGGACAGTAGTGCTGCAACAATTAATTGATTAGTTGTCAACTATTAAATTTATCACCAGCTTCTTAATTGTGGATATTTTATGGTTTTATTTACTCCTCTATGACAGTAAAGTGAGTTGTGGACAAAACATTTGAGGACGTAATTTTGGGCTTTGGGAAACACTGATCGACATTTTACACCATTTTCTGACATTTTGTAGAACAAACAATTAACCGATAAAATAATCAACAATGAAAATGACTAGCAAAAAATCCAATATATGAGACAGACTGATCGGCCGATCACCGGTTATGGCTATGGCAATAAATCAATGCATCTCTAGTAAAAAATGCTAGACTGACGGACGCTCATCGACGGCCCCAAACTGTCCGACGGCCTACTGACGGCTTGGTGTGGTGTGTCAGGGCCTTAAAACCTCTAGACCTTCAGAGCACCCCAAAGATTGTCTTTTATATAACTTTGGCGAAACTAAAATTAATTTTATCTATCTGATGCTCTGTTGACAATGAAAAGTGTGCACTTGTGCTGAATGATTTTAGATTCATGGTGACGAGCAGGTTTGAGATTTGTTGAATGACTGCGGCCAGTTAGGATTATTTTGACATTGAATTATAGAATACAATTAGAAACGTCTTGATTTAAAGTCACATTAAGTCAAAGGGTCATCCCTCGCTTCATTCATCTTGAAGTCACAGTGAAGTAAGCACACAGCACACTGTATGTTCTCCATCACAGAACGTTCCAGTAAATGTTCAGGCAGTCATCCTCACCTCAGCCAGCCTCGCACACACTCTTTGTCTCTCTCTACACGGTGTCTGTTACACAGTTGCTCATATTGCTCACCAGTGCACAGATGAGCACACACACACACACTTAAATGGGGTCATGGCTGGTTCTCTGGAGATCTGGGGGTGAATGAGGCTAGATGGTGACTGTCCCACATACTGCTGCTACCTCGGTCCCCACAGGACGGGGACATAGCCTGCCTCTTAGTTCACTGCCAGTATCTTCAGCCCTCGCTGTGCTGACAGGGTGGCATGTTCATTCCTGTTTACTCCCACCAGCTGCTGCGTACAGTAAAGCCCACGCGTCTCTGTGATCGTACCGTTTCAACTTCTGCTGTCACTTCATCTTTCAATTTCCAGTTGGATTCAGAATGACAGACCATGCTTACACTTGTCATTTTTTGGAGGATGTTTGGCTTGCATTGTGGTTGTGAATTCTAGTGTGAAAAGCTATTGTGGATATTTAAATCAATGCACCAGGGAGTAATAAATGTGTTCTGGCCATGTGTGAACTAGCAGGGCTGCAAACAAGCTTTTTACATTGGTTGCACTGGGCGACTAACTATTTAATTTAGGTGCAACAGCACATAATTTAGGTGCACCCAAAATCTTTCACTGCACCTTGTGATTGATCAAAGCAGAGAAGAAATAAGCGGTAAAGTTGTCCCATGCTGGGCCGTTCGGTACAAGGGACAGGTGTAATGCATTGCACTTGGTAATATTTCGGATTTAAACCCAATGCTAATAGCGATGCCTGATAATAAGGCAATCTGTAAACTTGGTCTGATGAAGGTGGCAGCATCTGGAGGCAACACCTCTAATCTACACAAACACCATCAAGCGCACCACCCGCGGCTATGGCTGCGCCGTGGCCACTGGTGCTGATTGCAGCCACTCTAGACATAGAGTGCTACAGGAATGAGTCGTAAACCCAGAAATGAGTTAGCATTTTAGCACGTCCGGTTTCCTCATCTGAAAGTCAATGGGTTTTTAGTTAGATGCCTGAAGTAAGGTCTGTGATTAACACAAGCTGAAGAGATTTTAATGTTTTGTTCTACGACATAAAATGCATCAATAAATATTTTGAAGTCTTTGTATCTTAAAAAAGGTGGTTGCTAACAAGTGGCTAAATGAGACTACTAAATGTCATCACACCGACTCGTCCGCCTTTACAGCCTCGTTGTGTATACTCACACTCATGCAACCGTCATGTAGTTCGTCTATAGCATTTATAACGTTAGCTTTTAACTTCTGGCGATTGCGTTTACACTTCAAAAATCATAAAGTGGTGCTCATTTGTGAAGATTATCTAGCTGAACAAAATCATAAAGTAGTTTAAAGTATCATAAACGTGTGTTTGCCACAGAGCTTATTTTCTGCAATAATCCAAAACCCAATGGAAAAATCCCATTGACTTTTTGTCGTGGGAACCCAGGGCGACGCTAACTTCCTGGTTGGCCTACAAAAATACGTCATCCCTGGAGCACTCTATTGTGATTCCACTAGACGCGCTGCAGTGCATTTCAGAAGCGGCTCTGTGCTCTGCTCCACTAAAAATTCGTGCTCCACACACACCTCCTGGGCCCTCATCTGTTGTTAGATCAGGAGGAGGACGACAAGGGAGGTATGAAAGGGAAACTTTGCAGATTTTCAACCGGCTCTGTGTCACTGCAGTGTGGGCAGTACTTGCAGATGAACGGCGCCCGGCTTCCCTCCATGCTTCCAACAGCATCGGTCGTTTCACGTCACCGGGTGGACTTTTCCGGTGGGCTGCCCTGGCTTCAGTAACACAGAGCCGGTTGAAAATCAGCAAAGTTTCCCTTGAATGAATTAGACCTCAGCCACACTGTTTTGGAAATGAAAACTGAGTTTTTCCCCACCGATATTTAAACACACATCTCTTCATAGCTCTCTCCATTCTGCTCTTTTAGCTGCTATGGCCCACAAATGATGAAGTATGGTTTTGTATGACCAGTGTGGCTAGCTAGTCGTCCAAAGTTTCATTTGAATAAATACTTTATTTTTTATTTCTTTTTCATATATTTGGCATATAACAAACACAGGGACACAGGACTGAAACTGGGAAAAGTAAACGTTAAAAAAGGGGAAGTATTCTTCATCCTACTGGGTCTTTAAAGATCAAAGAAAGCCCTTTACGGATATTGAGCGTCATCGACGAACATCTTTTCTTGTAAATTTTCCTCACCGTGGCATCCTTAGTGTGGACATGGAGTGATTAAGATCTCCCTGATGAAATTCTCTAAAATAAGTGCCATGGCTTAAGAAATAATGTCAACATCTAGGATTTGGCTGTTTTTAGTTCCTAGCAGCTGAGCACAGAGTGTCTATTGCAGACTAAAATACTGCTGCTTGCTCTAAATCTTTTGTAAAGCCTGTATTTGATTTTTTTTTTTTTTTTTGCTCACCCACACCCACTCGACCAGAACGGCACTCAGCGCATACTCACTGGTGAACAGACAAAGCCATCCTAAGGTGATCAAATGAAGGTGTGTGTATAATGTGCAGTGCACGCTGTAGCATGTACGGTATATTCAATTTACAGCTCTGACACCCACGCACATGGAGCACTGAGCAGATGCAGAGACATCAGCACAAAGCAGTAGTGTTGTGCCCAGATCCTGACAGCAAGCAACACATGTTGGAAAGCTGCATTAGAGCTGAGAGAGATCTAGTCCTCTTTGTCTCTATGCTTGCGTGTGTTTGCTGGAGTCCCGTTCTGTGTATACTGCTCAGGTCAATGCAGGAAAAAGGAAAGAAAATGGGCCATCACAGTGAAGGTAACATCCATGCCTTGAGGTTGACCACAGGATCCGTGTGTGTCCACAGTTGGTTAGGCAGCTGGTGTGTGTGTTGTGTAGCTCCAGGCTGCCTTGGCTCAATCCCTTTCCTTTGTACGCCAGAAAGAGGCCACTTTCCAAGATGAGTTTAGTGAAAGATTGAGACCCATGCTACATTTTGGTCAGCCTTGTGACTGCCTGATTCATACAGTATCTTTCCAGGGCGCTGATAGAAAGGCCGACATCTGGCTGATGCCAATTCTGAGGTTTTGATAATACTTAAACCTCTGCTGCGTCTATGCAAATTTCTTCTCACCGCTGAGATTGGATAGTCGAGCGCTGCCTGAAAGGACAGCTCATAAACCCAGATAAGCCAACACTGTTCATACCAATGGACCGTTATATTTGTGTGTGTGTATTTGCATGCAGGTTAGCCATGATGCTGATAATCCCCCGCTCTTGTTCATGGAAAGCTGTGACCGGCATTGTAGAGGGAAGCCGCCGGGGTTAGCAGGGATGGCCCTGCTTGAGCATGAGGCCTTTTCTTATACCAGGAAGTTAGCATCGCCCTGGTTCCCTCAACAAAAAGCCAATGACATTTTTCCACTGAGTTTTGGATTATTGCAGAAAATAAGCTCTGTGGCAAACAAACGTTTATGATACTTACACCTTTCGCTCAGTAAGATAATCTTCACAAATGAACACCACTTTTATGATTTTTGAAACTTGAATGCAATCGCCAGAAGTAAAAAGCTAAAGTTAGGCTATAAACCAACTACACCACGGTCGCATGAGCGTGAGTATGCACAACAAGGCTGTAAAGGCAGACGTGCCGGCGGGATGACGTTAAGTAGGAATGTCACGGTGAGGAAATTTTCCCACTGGTTAACAAACTTGTGACAACACTGGTGTTACCGATTACACCGGACATTTTACAAGAAAAGACAACGGTCAATATATGTAGAGTGCTTACTTTGATCCTTACCGTCGGATGGCGGTATGTCTGGCCTCTCCGGTCCAGCTTTCGCTGCGAGGCTGCAGGTTTCCACCTGGAGCCGCTGCACCACGCACACTTTCTGTAAACACTCCGTCCTCCTCACGACGATTACCTCATTAACGTTATGGTTACCTTATGGTGTAGGGTTTAAATCCCAAATATTGCCAAATAGGCACTTTTCCTTTTCGCTTTGAGACCAAATCGTCCGCCATTGTCTTGTCTGTCAACTCTCTCTGAGCTGATACTCACTACAGAGCAGACACTTTCACTTTCAGTTTGTAGCGTCTGTCATCCAACTATAAATTGATAACACGCTGCTGATGCGCTAAAATAAACTAAATGGGTTTTATTTATATAAAAAAAGTAAAACGATGGTGGGGGTGGTGGGTAATGTAATCGGTGTGTGCTCGACCACCGTGTAACACCGGTAGCACCGACTACCGCGGCAAGCCTGACGTTTAGTAGTCTCATTTAGCCACTTGTTAGCAACTGCCTTTTTTAAGATAGATAAAAGCTTCAAAAATAACGAGAAATAACGAGGGATATTCACTGACGCATTTTATATCGTAAAAAAACCCTGTGAAAATCTCTGAAGCTTGTGTTAACCACAAACCTTATTTCGGGCATTTAACTAAAAAGCCATTCAAAAAAAACATTGACTTCCAGACGAGGGAACCGGAAGTTTTAGGGTTTTAGGACTCATTCCTGTAGCACTCTATGAAAGAAATTATAGGATATGAGCAGACCGTGTGAACAAAGCAGGCCCTGCAAACACAGACATAACCTGGGCTCAACCATAACTGCTGCACCAAGACAGCGGCGTGTCAAGTCTATCAGGTGTTGTCAGAAGCTAACGCCTTATGTAAAGGCTTATGAAAGCTCATCTGGCAACGGAGGACACAGGTGAAGATGGATAGCTGTTACTATTTATTTGCATACATTTCACTAGATCTTAATTCGAATTTCTGCCCATTGTTGTCTGGTTACCCCTGATTGAGACTTCTCACTCCCTTCCAAGAAACACATCAGCTCCACAAAAGCCCCATGTTGGTGTGTGGGCTGCGTAGTGTACCTTGTACAGTCTGAGCTCTTGTCTTTCTCTCACACTCGTAGCTACCTGGAACAGAAAGCGTTATCAAACCCAAGTCGTGTGTGAGCTATTAAAAGGTGACCTCCTTTTTCTAGGTCATTACCAAAAAAGAATGGACGGATTCTAGTTATGAATATCCAAAATTCTTGACAGAGAGGGATGAGAATGGAGGGGCATATTTCTAGCCTAAGGGAGGGTTAGGAGGGGTTGTGAAGAAGGGGAAGGAAGAGAGAGAGAGAGAGAGAGAGAGAGATAGTGGGGGAAGAGCTGGTGAGGGCATGTAAACGGTTGTAGCTGGTGCTGGTGGAGGGAAAAAAGGGAAGACAGAGGCCCGTAGTGTGTTGTCTGGTGAAAGAGGGACACGACAGTTAAGAGAACACAGCAGAGGGAGATCTTGTGATGGGGTCACGAGAAATAAATCAGACATCAAGCCGGAGAGTGATCCTCTTGCTCCTTTGCTGAAGCAGTCACTACCAGGACATTAGTGCCGCAGCCCAATACAAAGAATACGCTCTCTGTGCTTGACTCCTTTTGTTAGCTTGACAATCACAGTTTTTATTAGGCCGACCTTGTAGCTTTCACCGCAAATCCATCCAGGAGAAAGATTGTTTTAGTGAATCTTATCTAGTCTCCAAAATTGGGCATTTTGTTGGATGAGAAGATGGAGGAGGGTCATTTCCCCTTATGGACACAGTGTTGAAACCCACATGTTCTGTTTGAGATTAAGGCATTTCTTTGTGCATCAATGGAGAAGCTGCTATCTCTTCCCCAACGTTTTGGCGTTAGGAACCCCCTGGTACTGACCTCAGACCAGCAAAAGTCTCTGTGGAGCCGAGGCCCTTCTTCTCTGCGGTACACAAAAAAGATGAAGAGCACAGAGCAAGCCTGAGGGGCTCGCAGTTATATTTACTGTCTGCTACGAAAGAGAGGAGAGAGAGAGAAGGGGCGGATGGGAGGGGTTTAAAAAAAAGAAAAAAAAACAACACAGGAACGAAAAAAGAGAGGGAGACAGAGGAGGGGTTGCTATGGTAACGGAAATATGGCTGCTCTTCAAAAACCTTGAATGTAGGTGGTGGTGAGATGAGTGTATGTGTGTGTTTTTTTCCTCCTCGTCTTTCCCTTTCAGTTTTGCAGATATTATGGATGTGCTGGATCCCTTTTTGATTTCGCCGAGGACTGAAATGCCATCAGCTTTTTTTTCTTCTTCTTCTTCTTTTGTGGCCTGAGGGTGGTGTTTCTGGGCATGTAGAACATAGAGAGCTAGTGTGAAATGTGGGTTAGGCCCAACAGACCCCCTCCCAGCCAAGTGGGGGTTTATTTGGCAATCACTGTTGGTCTTGAAAAGCTTAAAAACGTGCATTTAACTCAATGCATATATTGTGGGGTTTTGTCACTGAAATCAAGGGTGTTTTAGAAGCAGGATAACTGTTTTAAAGCACACGCCTATAATCCAAAGCCTTTTTTTGTGCTCCTTACCATATGTGTAAATCTGGAAACCTGACACCACTTGAAATGATGATCTTACAGCCAGATATGGACTCAGGAGGGCAGAGGAGGATCACTGAAGGAATGCAGCCTTTTGACAACGACCCCTGCTGTCACCTTTTGGCAGAGGCAGTTTAGCAGGCAGGTTTTAGATCCTGAATGTAGGGCAAGTTGTCTTAATCATCTTCATTAAATTAGTATTTATCCCCCACTCATCTCTCCTCTTCCTCCTGGAAACATTTTTTGATTCGTTCACTCTCCAAAACTGTGCGATAACATCCTGACGTCGAGACAAAGAAGCTTTGATACATCAGCAGTCGTAACCAGTTTAGTTAATCAACTTGGAATTTTCAGTTTAGGGTTTTCATAACATGTAAAACTGACTTGGATGGGCATCCCACATTAATCGAGTTTTAAAAGAAGTATTACACCAGTACTGGCTTCATTTTTTCCTAGCTTATGCTGATTTGCCTTGCTTATTGATTAACAGAAATCAATGAACACTTATTAAAAATCAGATACACAAAAAGGTTGCAGCGTGTTCTTGGATCTTGGAACCGGTATCAAAGTTTTCGGTCCTTTTTTTTTTTTGCCATTCATGGAGCATCTGTCTCGGGTCACAGATTTGGCTTGTTGTCATCATCTTTGCACAAATGAGGAGCCTGATTTTCAAAATGAGTTGTCCACTAATTGGAGGGGACGGGGAGGTAGCGCCTAATAGGAGTGGGCAGTAGGAATAGAAAATCCTCAGCACAGCATACGTCATTTTAATTGGATATTGTGATATAGTAAATGTTCTGTTTGTTGTATTAAATACACAGAAAGGAATGCCTGTTTTTGTATAAAAATCCAGCATTACGATAAAGCAGTCCTGCTCATTGGTACACAGTAATCAATGCTACACTATGACTGGCCAGCTTCGACCAGGGTCCAACAACTACATGGCTGTGTTGATTTCTAGCCAGTCCTGGTTAAATGTTGTGCCTGAAACACGTGAAATAGTGATACTGGAGAGGGTGGAAGGAGGTGTTCTTTTATAAAATGTTACATTTCGATATAAAAATTTGTGGAGCTCACATTAGCAGAGAACATTAGCACATCATTAACAAGCATTAGCACTATGCTACGCTAGCTACTGAAGGTATACTGAATGTGTACACATGCTGCTTTAGCTTTTTAATGATTGTAACAGTAAATAAAGAACTACGCAGCTTTACAGGAACAGTGTGGCTTCTTAATTTCATTGTCTTCTGTGTCGATCACCAGGGGATGGTGGTTTACTTTTACACTGTGATCTGTAGGCTTTAGCTTCTATCTTTATCGTTTTAACCTGTTTTCGCTGCAGAATCAGTTGGACATCCTGATATATCCTCCAAAAGTATATTGTAGACCGTCCTGTCTGCTTCTCTCTGAAATAGTTCTTTTGTTTTTCCAAAAATTAGATAACATTTCGCAGTTAGTGACAGTGTGGGCTCTATGGTAGCTCTGACAGCTTGACAGAGTAGCAGCAGGTTTCTTACCACACCTTCCTCTTACTCTCCTCCCATTCTCTTGATAAATACATATAATGTTGTACTGTGTGAGTGTATTACGCTAACGATACTGAAAACTGTCAGAAACAAGACCGTGCAGGCTTCTGACATGCCGTCTCACCGTGTCCACAACGAAAGTTTGCTGCACTCTATAACTATATATGCCTTCCTTGTCCTGTTCAGGTACGGGAGAAAGTGGCAAGAGCACCTTCATCAAGCAGATGAGAATCATTCATGGAGCCGGGTACTCAGACGAAGACAAGAGAGGCTTCATCCGGCTTGTTTACCAAAACATCTTCACCTCAATGCAGGCCATGATCCGCGCCACTGAGACCCTTAAGATCCCCTACAAATTTGAACAGAATCGGGTAAGGACTGACCCACAGAAATAAGGACATATTATTTACATCCTACCAGTCATTCATTCCAGAGCCCCCTTTGAATATTTTAAAGGTGTGATTACTGATGTGGTATCTTCTACCCTGCACAGTGTTTTATATGCCATGGGGATAGATTTTGTAAAACGCTATAGGCTGTATGCACAATCAGAAATAGGCTACATTAAGCCCCTAGCCAAACACACATAAAATCATAATGCTCTGGAGTAGATAACAAAGGTGGCTTTAGTGGACCCTCAATTACACTTTTAGTGTACTATTGCGTTGTATTATTGTATTAGATCATTGGTTACATTTCGGAAGACAAACATTCAAGAAATTTCTGAACTAAAGCTCTGTGAAAGCAGTCAATACCTTTTTTATCATCATTTATCTTTTGTGTAATTGGGTTTTATTCCTTTTTCAAAATGAAAATCAGAGTCTTTGAGTAAAATCATATTTTACTCAAAGACGTCCCTTCACAGACAAACCTACGATAAACCTGTAAAATGAATTTGACAAAGCAATTTTGAAAGATTACAACAATAATTCAAGTGATACATAATTAATTTATCCTCGATTCCCTTACAAGAAAAATTGAGGAACCCTGACCTGCACTGTCCGGTATCCAGCTATTTATTCCACTTAGGGGTGTGATGATACGATACGATTTCCATGGTTCCGATACGATTCAAGGATGATATTTGGCTCATCTACAGCGATACAATACGATTCAATGATTTGAAATCGATACAGTAACTTTTTTTTAGCCAAAAATTTAATCAGTGTGACTACGAAATAAATAGCTGGATAGCAGGTCAGGGTTCCTCAAAATTTTTCTTGTAAGGGAATCGGGGATAAATTAATTATGTATATAAACAAGGAAACAAAGAATAATGGCAAATACATACACCTTTTATTTGAAAATAATAAAAAATGCAACTGCAGGACCTGCTGATTCAGTTCTCAAGATACAAGGCAATATTTAACAAAAAATATAATAAACCAACTTCTATTCAAATTAAATGAACAGTGATTTAACATGCTGCTTCTGTCCTCATTTTCAATATAAACGGCAGATGTCTGGAGAGTTAACCAGAGTAACGTTTAACATTTCTTTACTAATACAAGTGCTAAAAAACACTTTCATATAACGTTTGTCGTCCTTAAATACAAGGAGCAAATCCTTAATATCGATACAATTGATTTTTGCGTTTCAAATCGATTTTATATTGATATACGTCTCCCGTGAGGGACAACTTGCCGAGTACCTATCGATGTAGTTGGATCGTAGGAATATAAATCGATACGTCGATGTAGGAGATGAATCGTTACACCCCTAGTGTCTTTCCTACAAAAAATGTTCAGGTGCACAAGAAGTGATGCATTTAGAAACAATATCTTTGGAATAAGTTGAATATGTGGGTGGTTAGGACTAGCCACTAGGTCCAAGCAGACAGTGAAGAAAGTTACCTACAGATATCTCAAATATCTTTAGTAACAAGTTCATCATTATCCTACATCTCGATTTATCTCACCTTGTTTCCCTCGCCTGTGTTTTCCCAGTCCAATGCAATGCTCGTGAAGGAGGTGGACATTGAGAAGATCAATGGGTTTGACTATCCCTACATCGCAGCTATCAAATGCCTGTGGTCTGACCCAGGGATCCAGGAGGCCTATGACCGCCGCAGAGAGTACCAGCTCTCTGACTCCACTAAATAGTACGTCTCTCTGTCTGTGTTTCTGTCTCGATGTGTAGACATCAGGTATGATGTTTGTCTATGGTTTAAGAATGGTATTTGTGTGACAGTGACACAATGTTGTGAGTGAGGTATGTAATTTCTGTGAGTGCATGTCTGTGATGCTGGTTTGGGAACTGATACAGATTTATCAGTAACGTAACTATTGATTCTCAACAATCCTGGGTTTATTGGATCATTTTTTTGTAGATATTAGTGCATGTTTTATTGGGATACTTTTACAAATCCAGAAATTAAAACAGTAAATAAAAGTAATTGATGCCTAATATTAAAGAATATTGTCTCAGTACCCAAACCTATGTAAAACTGTCCCTGTGTCTGGTTTGACTTTGAACACAAATGGAATATATGGAAAAGCTTTGTCTGTGTGTGTTTAATGTGACATTCAACTTGTGCATGCATGCAGATGATATTTAAAGGGTTAGTTCACCAAAAATCAGGAAAAGATGAGTATTTTTTGCTCACACAGTTTTTGTACAGACATGTATCTAGCCAATGGGATTTTTCCATTTGGTTTTGGATTATTGCAGAAAATAAGCTCTGTGGCAAACGTTTATGATACTTACAAGTTTTGTTCAGCAAGATAATCTTCACAAATGAACGTTATAAGTGCTATAGACGAACTACATGACGGTCGCATGAGCACAAGTATACACAATGAGGCTGTTAAGGCGGACGAGTCGGCGTGATGACGTTTAGTAGTCTCATTTAGCCGCCTTTTTTTAAGACACGCAAAGGCTTCAAAATTCACGAGTGGGATATTAATTGATGTATTTAATGTTGTAGAACAAAACGTTATCATCTCTTCAGCTTGTGTAAACCACAGACATTATTTCAGTCATCTAACTAAAAACCCATTGACTTCCAGACGAGGGAACCAGAAGTGCTAAAATGCTAACTCGTTTCTGGGTTTAAGACTCATTCCTGTAACACTCTATTGTCTACAGTATATGGTAATTGTTGGATTATTTGTTAGCAGTGCAATGTGTCATTGATTGAGGTTCCTTACAATTGAGGGGAACTGGATGAAAAGGCCCACAGTTCCTGCTGTCTCAACCAGCTGATACAGAGCAGAGCAGTGACTTTGATTAATTTATTCAGTCATCTCCCCATGATTTAAATTCTGTATGTCAGTGGTAAGAGATACACTCCTAACCACACCTAAAAAAAAAGATTGGCATGGTGGTGGCTACACTTATTGTGCCTGCACCTTGTTGTTTGTGGCCTAATGTGTCAGCCTCCTCTTCTGTGGTTGTGTGTTTGCCATAATTACATTGTAATAATGTGTGACCTCAGGCTAAATGGCTGAAGGCACTTGACTCACTTTCTAGTGCCCCCTGGTTGTGGACTTGCTGTACTACAGTTTAATGTTGCCTCGAGTCAGCATGCATGCAGTTGTACTCTCTATGTTGGGAATATGCATGTTAATATGTGAGCTATCTATTTGTTTTTGTATGCGTGAGTGAGAAAGTTATGAAAATATGTCTTTATTTCAGTGTTATCCACAATGTTCATGTATATCTCCAGTTACCTTAGCGATATAGACCGTGTGACTACGGAGGGATACGTTCCCACCCAGCAGGATGTGCTGCGGGTCCGTGTTCCCACCACGGGTATAATAGAGTACCCGTTTGACCTGGAGAACGTCATCTTCAGGTACCCCCATGGCACCAGGACTGCAGCGTCACCGTGGCTAGAGGACACAAACCACTGATGTCCGTCAGGAAATAAAACACATTAGTTCAGCAGGGGTTTTTTTTGTAAATGGTACTCTCTTAAAAATAAAAAGCCCCGCCAAAAAACAATTACAAATGCCCTCACATTACTATGGTGAAAGCACATGTTTGTTGACCCAGTTGTCTTGCAGAGAAAAATAAAGATTACGCTGTGTTTGGATCAAATGAGCCTGAGGGCCACATTAGTGATTAGATATCAGTGGTTTGTGTTCAGAGTTGTGCTAATGTCCTGGCTCCAGGATCAAAACTAAGGCCAGACATGCTGCACTGTAGCGTGTGGGGAGCAGCCACTAAATACTAGATGAAGAAGGATTAGTGATGTCAAAGATTCTCCAGGAAGTTGTGATTAAATCAGCGAAGCAATTGGGCACCTTTTTAAATTGAATTTCAAAATGAAATACGTACGCGCCTTTTGGGGCCTCCTGCTATCCTTGATATCATACCTGTCCGAACCGTCTTTATCTAATCCAGGTGCTGCTGCCTCTGCTGTTGAAGTCACTGCTACTACTGTCACTGATGCCACCTCACTGTCTGCAACATAATCCACACAACTACAAATTGTCAGTTAAGAAGAGAGACAAGTAAACTCAAAGCTGCAGTTGCAAATTCTCAAAAGTCTTGCGTTGGTTTCTGGATAGAGCAGTGACGGTGGAGCAGTGACACTGACTAACACCCTTATGTTTCTGAAGCCTTTTCTGTGAAGCTTCCTCAACAGGACTGATCCACACTTCCTGGAATGGCAGGGGGGTTGCGGTAATTGCCTGTCACGCTTTATATAACTGTTTTTCTGTCTTTTTTTTCTCTTTTATCTCTCTTTTTTCCCCTCGACCGGGCCTGCCTGTAGTTATCTTTCCGATCTGGATCGTATTGCAGATTCCGGCTATCTTCCCACTCAGCAGGATGTGCTCAGGGTGCGCATCCCCACTACAGGAATCATAGAGTACCCATTCGACTTGCAAAGCATCATTTTCAGGTAGAAAGATGCCTGTTTTTGGCTCACCATTAACCCATTCGTCATCTGATGTGATTTGTCCAAAGCGCCAAATGTTTTTTTTGTCCTCCAAATTAATGGAAAGAACTTATAACCCGTGACTTTTAATTTATGCATTTCACTTAAGTGTCTGTATCCCATTCTTACTCCTTAACCCCTCCCTCCAATCATAGAAGTCATTACCATTTTACAGCCTTTCTTTTACCTCCTGCCACCAACAGCAATGGTACCACACATTAACACAACTCCCTGATGAACACAAAGTCCTACATTCTGGTGCCCGGTCCCTGTAAATGGGTCACCTCCTCTCTTCCTCCTCCTCTCCTCCTTTCCTCTCCGGCTGGCAGAAGAAACGAGGTCGTCCTCTCCGCGGTAGAGGAATGTTATTTTGGGCAGCAGGTCCTGCAGGGCCTATATTGGCCCTCTGTCTCTATGGACCACAGTGGACTGGGCCACCACCAGGGGGCACCCTTGCATTGTGAATTATATTCGATATGTGCAGCTTTCTCAGTTGCACCTGGTCTTGAGGCGTGCACCCGTGCGTCCAGAAGTGCAACAAAGTACAGGAGGTTAGGTATTAAATTGCACCCTTTACATAATTGCCATCAGAGGTTCCTGACCGGAAAGATTTTACTGAATCGGTTGTCACAAATGAAGGCTTAATGAAACTGGGACCTAAACTCCCTGACGAGTGAAAGGTGACCTTGACAAGGAGAAGCTCAGGGAAGCTGAAACCTTATGAGGATTCACACCTCTATCAGTCAGTAATTCAGTTGCTGTTCATGAATGGCTTCAACGAATGTCTGCCTGCAG
>CAKAOH010025138.1:31836-61132 GCA_916701665.1 Sebastiscus tertius
TAATTCTTATGATGCAGTTTTCTCAGCTTGTAGCGTCTCATTCGGTTACATAGGAGGCGTCCTTCTACCATGAAAAGGATCCCACCATCAGAGGTGCTCCCTGTATCTTTCATCAACATTTTCATCAACTGTCCTCCTGTCCTATCTTTTTGTACCTGTGCACCTCTCCGTCTCATTTTTTTGTCCTTCATTTTATGTTCCTCCTGTTCCCTCATTTGTCTTCTCCAAGTGCGTTTCAAAACTTCACGTATTGTTTGTGCGTGTGGTGCTTTATCACACACAACAGGGGAGGTTGAGAAAGCTGTCTAGTAGAGAAATGACTGCGTTGTGACCCTCCACTTTCACCGTAGCACATAAGCAGAAGTACAGACTGATCTAGTATCAGATGTGATGAATGCCACTCAATTTAAGAATTCCAGTAATATATATCTTTCAAGAATAGGGGTGTAAATCACAAGTTTCATCGCGATACGATATGATATTAATTCTTTGGACAACGTTTCGATATTTGCTGATATCACAAAGATTGCCACGATTTTGATTAAATTCCGGGGGCGATCGATACAACACAATATCATATTTCATGTATATTTAACACAGTTACATTTATACCAACTCACAAAAATGTAATTAAATTTATTTTTATATAGCGTCAAATCATAATGGAAGTTATCTCAAGACACTTTTCATATAGAGCAGGTCTAAACCGTACTCTAGAATTTAGAGACCCAACTAGAGATCCCCCATGAGCATGCAACTAAATTATGATTTGGGCTCTTCCAGTAATTTTAAATGAAAAACAATCTGTCTCTAATAAAAAATAATAAAAATAGGCCTCCAGTTGATCACCATAAAGTGCCACATTTCTCATGTATAGGTGCAAAGGTGTTTATCGGTTAAGAATTTCAAAATAAAGGCGCATCTTAAAGATGACGATTTATCGATGTTTTCACTTTGCATCGATAATATTGGATCATTGAATCGATCCAGACCGATATACCGTTACACACTATTCAAGAATATGAATTTCCTGCTGACGTTGGATGCACAACCCAATAGACGGTCTGCTACACAGCTACCTGTGTATTCCAGTGCTGCCTGGCAGGTTTTTGATTTCCACACAGCTTCTATCTTCATTTTAAGGAAGATCCAAATAGTTAATAATTATTACAAATAATTGTGTAGCTCCTGGTCTTGCAGTAGAGCTTCTTCTGCTCGGACTTTGTGACTAGGGCTGTGTATTGGCAAGAATCTGGCGATACAATACATATCATGATACAAGGGTTATGATTCAATATGTTGCGATACTGTAAGCAAGGTGATACATTGCGATTTAAAAAAAAAATAATAATAATTTTATACCCCTAATTGTGGCAGGACAAACTAAAAATATGAATAATATCCTAAACTGAGTGGCATTGGTTTCAAAACTGATCCTAAATCTGTCTCTAACGCGAAGCTTTCATCTTTGTGGTGGCATGCATGATTCACGTATTTACAAGGACAAAAACATATTCACACTGCACATTTGTTTCTTGTTTTATTTGTTGTTTGTTTAGTTTTTTTACAACATATAGAGCTGTACACAGACCCTTCATTATTTTAGGATGGCCAAGAACTTTTGAATTTGATTAATCTTCTTCTTAAAGTGTTGAATCCATCAGGTGTTGTTTGCTTTAAATTAAATTAATAGGACTACAGAATAGTCTGTCTTTTTTTAACAAATGATCAGGACCCAAAATAAATGATAGTAAAAATATGCTTTTGTGCGTCCCAGGGCGAGAGACTATATCTTTATGTGGGTCATGTGCTGTAAAGATGTGCTGGAAGACACCAGAGAATGTCTTTAGGACTGCTGGACCTCAAACTTAATCTTTTCCTCTATTATTTTTCTGCGGTATACACCTTTTTTTTTTTTTTTTTTTTAACAAAGCAGGCTATAATTCTGTATTTGTAATGTGATTTCAATATACAAGATTCACAATTTGGTGCCACCAGTAAATATATCTTGATGGATTCAAAACCTCCTTTAAAAAAAAGTTTAAAAAGTCCTTTAAGCCATTTTCAGACATTGAGAATATTGAGAATGTGAACTACTGTTTAACAAAACAGATCACCTGAACATGAACTAGGCCATCAAGAGATATATGCTAATGATTTTCCCCTTCTTGATTCTTCACTTATCATCTTCACCTTCATCCTGCCGTCAGGATGGTGGATGTAGGGGGTCAGAGGTCAGAGAGGAGGAAGTGGATTCACTGCTTTGAGAATGTCACCTCCATTATGTTTCTTGTGGCGCTGAGCGAGTACGACCAGGTCCTGGTGGAGTCCGACAACGAGGTAGGTGGACACAAAAACCCCCTTGACCATTCATTTAAAAACACACAAACTGAATGTTGCTTAAAAACACATGTTACTCCACACACACATACACAACATTACAGTAATGTGTGGTGAAATGCATTCATCTGAACGAAACTAAACAACATGACTCTTCTCACTGCTCACCTGCTCTCTGCACCAGAACCGCATGGAGGAGAGTAAAGCTCTGTTCAGGACTATCATTACCTACCCCTGGTTTCAAAACTCCTCTGTCATCCTCTTCCTCAACAAGAAGGACCTGCTAGAGGAGAAGATCTCCTACTCACACTTGGTGGACTATTTCCCAGAGTTTGATGGTGAGATCATCTATACGTTGGTTTGTGTGTGTGTTGACTAATCTAGCAATGTACAGTTGAAAGTCGCCCCCTTAGATAAATGTGTAGCTTATGTGAATGTGTTATTCAATATTAAAACACCACTCTGAAATTATGACCATAGTCTTTGCATGAAACGTATCATTGATGTTACTACTTTTAACCAAACTGTCAATTATCTGTGATGTCTTTCATTTTATCCATCCATAACAAAGGGTTTGTAATATTTAAATATTTAGTGTAATATGGGCACAGAGTGATGGGATGCATTTTAAAGGAGTAGATCAACATTTTGGGAAATACACTTATTTCCTTTTTTTGAGAGTTTGAGTAGAAGATTCTTAACACTTTCATGTCTGTGATTTTAGAAACCTTTTTTGTTATATTAGTTGAAATTCAGCAATCAATAAATCAAATGCTCTGACACAAAAAAGAAAAAAATCCGGTATCTGTGGCTGCTGCAGGATTTTAATAAGCCCGTCCAACCATTTCATTCAGCCCGAATGTAATGATTGGACGGGCTACCTGCCTCTGTGCCCTCATTGCGCATCACCAGAGTCTTCCACAAGCTGCTAGCTTAACAGCTGTTTGTACTAACAATAGCCATGTTCGTGTTTATGTTCATAATGATAATAGTGGGAGAGTGGACGGACTGTCAGTGTTGTTGATTTGTCAAATGTATCGCTAGATTAGGGGATTTTTGGAGCTAGTTAGCAGCTAGTCCTGCTAGCTACTTTCATTGGAAAAGAGTTGGTGACAATGGGCTCGTTTTTATTTGGCTGGATCATTTTTAAAAATCTCATGCACCCTTGCTCGTTTATCAAGATCTCCAACCCTGCTTTTAAGTACAGAGCTTTTGCCAGGCGCCTGTTATCTCAGGTTAGCATAATAACTGGAAGCAGAGGGAACTGGCTAGTCTGGCTCTGGTTTTAACTCTTTCTTGACAAACAACATTTTATCCATCCACCCATAGAAACAAGTCTATTGTGCAGGTTGCTATCTATTGTCGGTGCGCAAAGGTTTTATTCTACATGTAGGTCTATGTACAATGAGGAGCACAGCATAACAGCACAGAGCTCCCCCGAAAACCACATATTGATATTTTTCTGTGTGTTAATTAGTGAGTTTTAGAGTTTAAGTTTGAGCCAGGCTGCCTTATAAAGCTCCATACTGAATGAACATGACCGTTGTGTCAATCGTGAATATGTGTACTTCCCAAATTGCTCACCCACTTGTTTATGGTCAATTTCCATAATAATATGATCAATATTTGCATGTGCTTGTCTGTCTATTCCTCAGGTCCCCAGAGAGATGCACAGGCAGCGCGGGAGTTCATCCTCAAGATGTTTGTGGACTTAAACCCCGACAGTGACAAGATCATCTACTCTCACTTCACTTGTGCCACGGACACTGAGAACATCCGCTTTGTGTTTGCAGCTGTCAAAGACACCATCCTACAGCTCAACCTCAAAGAGTACAATCTGGTGTGAGGGCCCACGTACGACGCACATCTCCTCCTCCCCCCCCCCATTGCACAAAATGCACACCTCTTTGGGAGTGTGCGCTCAAGTTCACATGCATCACACAGCACACCATGCCGGCTCACACATACACACACACGCACACGCACACGCACACACACACACACACACACACACACACACACACACACACACCAACAGAACCCTTCCTTTTTGTTCCCAGTGCAGTACATTCACAAATCCTCCCACCTGCAAACGCCGCCCCTCCTCTTTCACCGAAGCTCGCCCTCTTCCTCCGTCGCTCGGCAGCTTGTTGTGTCAGAGTCCCCGCTCCTCCCCAAGCTGCTCCGTGTGTCAGATCTGGCCCCGGCTGCTGGCTCTGGCATATTTCATCTGGCACACAAACCTTTCACACGGACTGTACAGTGACTGAAGGGGACTTTGGTGTTTGTGTGTGTGTGTATGTGTGTGTGTGTGTGTGTGTGTGGTACGTGTGTGTGTGGTACGTGTGTGTGTGTGTGTGTGTGTGTGTGTGTGTGTGTATTTGGGGCAGCATTGACTAGCGAGGAGCTGTGTTTTGGTGAATAGCGGCATCCCCTCCGGAGTTGACCCTCAGCAGTGTGAGATCAGATCCTCCGTCGTGTCCCTTTCTGAGCTCCTATCGGTGTGGAAGGAAGTGAATACTCCTGAAACCAACTAAGAACCAGCGAGTGGCATCATTGGGACAGAGTGACTCGGACAGGAAGTGAGGTCGCACACCGGACACGAGGGGCACGGGGCTGAGGATCCTGTCTCCATCTCGCATCTATGAATGTACCCACCAGTGTGAGCATCGCAATCGCAAAAAAAAAAATATATATATATATATATTATGAAGTAAATGCATTATGTAAACACACTTAAGACAAAAAGCACGAGAGGGCAAGACATAGCTAATCAAAATCTGTTCATTGCTGAGATTTTTTTAAATGTTTTTAATGATAGAAATTTGTTGCTACGTCTACTTCTATTTAACAAATAATGGCTAAAAGGAACGGTGATAAGAAGTGGTGAGAAAACCCATAAAAAACTACGCAAAACAAATGCATCTAAAAAAGAAGCAACCAGAAATTTACTTGACATAAGTATCCTTTAAAGATTTCTGTGGGGGTTTTTTATGTTTAAGTTAATCACATCGCTTCCCTCCTCCAGATGTTTTCTGTATGGATTCACAGGGACTAATATTCCACGTGACCTTCGCAGCATCTGGCTCCACTGATACACCCACACACCCTTATTACAAAACACTAGTAGCGGGTGAGAGGCTCTGCTCTGATTTGGTGGAAGCAGATGTGGAGGGAGAGCGTGATGTCATCAGTGTTTATCAGTCCACTGAGCACATCTGCAGCTCGGGCTGCAAGTAGCTTATTCAACAAAATAAAAGCTGTAAATTAAACACGCCCACACGCCAGGTTGTGTGAATGGAATCCACGCGGTAACATCTCCGATGGCGTCACAACTGCGTCGCTCAGCCGCCCAATCAGACACACTTCCTGTCGGTGACATCACATCAGGATGTGCTTCTGTTTACTTTTCTTTTTTTTTTTTTTTTACTGTATAGTCACTTTGTTTATATAAAGATTGCTTGCTGTTGAGTGGTGAGAGGAAGAGGGGGGGGCGGAGGGGGGCTATGAACCTTTCACAGAAAAACGCACTCTTGAAGTCTGTTGTTTGTGTATATTCGTTTGTAAATACCTATACACAAAACACTCCTGTACAAAAACGCTCTGTGGTACACCCATCTTTGGCAAAAAACAAACAAAAAAACGAAACAAAAAAAATCTTTCATTAGCATACAGTTTTTTTCCTATGAATTTATGGTAGTAGTTATACTGTGATTATGGATTTTGTTCACTTGACGACACAGAGCTGAGTGGTGTTGAGGAAACAATCGGCGCGTAGCGATAGTCGGAGAAAAGAGGTTCCTCCCAACCGGCCTCATGACTCCACACTACCGCTACAGCTCTGGCTCCAGAGTATACTAACTAGGGCTGGTTAAAAATCTTCACAGTGCGGTGACGAGATGATTTTAAGAGTAATTAAAGATTTTTTTTATTTATCTAATTTATGGACCAGGTTTGAAGGTGTTGATAATTTGACTGCTTTTGATTCTGTCATGTTGAAGTGCTCCTTTTCTCATGGCGGAGCCTACTTGAGTCTGAACTGCTGTAAAAAAAAAAAAAAAAAAATAACGAATGTCTGGTATAGTAAGGACTTTATCTCTGCTTTCTATTTCTTATTGAGACATTTCCAGTTGTACTTCGCCATCACATCTCCATCCATGATAATACTGTTTGGTTTTCTTTAGGAGCCCTCACATTCGTTTTGTTTGATTTTAAAAAGAAAAACAGAAAAAAAAGAAACTTGTATTTCCTCTCGGTTTATAGACGCAGCGCTGTAATGCATACCTAGAAAAATGTACAGTACGAACGTAGGTGGACTTTTTTTATCAGTGATTGAAAGACCCACGCGGTCCATGCTTGCTATTTGTAATTTAACACAAAAATTCTGTTGTCGGTTTTTGCATTGTTAATTTCCAGTTTTTTGAGGCTTGCTTTGATAGTGCCAGTGAAGTGCAGATATACTTTTTTGGTCTTTGACCTTTTCTACAGGTGACTTATCCTTCATCCTCATTAAGGGCTATCACAGTGCATCAGACAGTGGGGAGTGGAGTACAGGACCACAGTGAACCAAGTCATCCACTACTAATCCTTGTTTATAAATGGAGATTACTTGCAGTATGTGCTATAATAAGAAGTATAGGCAGGGTGTTAATGCAAACATAAGGTGTGTGTAGAGAGTTTACCAACACTAAACGGTTTTCTTTGTGTTTCTTTATGGCCCTTTGATGAATTAAGTGGACCCAGTATCTGGCACTCTGACCTTCACTACTACTTATTTGCATGAAGTATCACAGTGTTACCTGGAATACCTCATGCAGTGTAGAAACACTTATCACTAAAGACACTACTACCAGGACAAGTATTGCATGTTTCCCCAAGTATTTGACTAAATGACCAAGCTTGATGACCTTTGCATGTTTTAACCCATTAACTACAAATCTTATACTGTATTGATGATCATTTCTCCTGTTTCTAAATTCCTACTTGTCGCGCAGCTCTTGGTTTCTGTTCATGCTAGTAAGGTTTGAGGAGTAACTTGCAGAGAGTTTAAACTTGATTGTGAGTGAGAATCCACACCATAGTTGACATTTAGGATGTTTTCATATTAGGGTATGATTGATTCGTACCGTGCCCGAGTATGATTGAATGAAAAAAAAGCCTGCCCTTTCAAAACTATTCGCTGACTGCTTCTCGCGTTAAATAACAGTCCACTTCCGTGTTTTGATACGGTTTGCTTTCACACCTGATGCGAACCGTACACGTGAACTGTACTTCAGACCACCTTTTCAAGTGGATTCAAGTACGGATCGACGAACCGTGCCAGAGTACGGTACGAAGCGTTCGCACTAATCAAACAAACTGGACTTTGGGGTCAAGTGTACTCTGATTCGGTTTTGGGTCCCTGATGTAAAAAGCCTCCTTTCGTCACCTTTTTTATTTTTTGTCAAGCTGGAATTATTGTGCAACTGTTACCGTGGTAATTAGTGAGCAGGGGCTGCTTCAAAACTCAACTCGGTAGGGATGCACCAATCTAAATGTTTCCCTCCTGATACAGAGTACTGGTCCAATACACTCTTTTCCAAATTTAAAATCTGTAAACTACACTGTGTGGAACTTATTGGAATCAATTTAGTCAGTGGTACGTCTTAACTGATGGAGGAAACACTACATTTTATAATGACACCGACAAAGAAACTAGTCGACGTGGATCAGTTAAGTCTGGGTAATACGCTAAATAAGATCGCATATCGGCACCGATGAACAATCCGGCGAATCTTATCGGTGCACTCTTACAATGAGTTGTCACCAGTAAGTGTTCTCAGTGGCATTACCATGTAACTTTTAGAAAAACTACTGTTAACTGTCTCAAACCAGTTTCATGTCAGTAGGTTTTCTTAGATGAACAGAGACCAAATGCTGCTGAAAAGATGGAGGATCAATCTAAAAACTCAAAAAGATATGCTTAAATAATGGGAAGATGTAAAGTTTGAACACTAAGTTAATGGGGCTAAAATATATATTATTTTTCAAAACACCAGTGTGGTCCTTAACTGCCATTTATGTCTGCTGAAAATGACACTAACCTTGAGCGGAAGAAGCAGGCGGCCAACCGTTAGACTGCTGTCATAAAGAGGATGCCAGTATTTAAGTGGAGCGATCTACTAGTATGGATACCCAAGTATTTATCAGTAGTTGTGTTAAGATTTACTGTGTGTTGAACCATGTTGTATTTTTTAAAACTTGACACTACAACTCTGGCACATGGTGAAGGGCTGACTGGCTGTTAGTGTGGTAGTGTGTTAGCGGCCCGGTGTTGCACAGTGTGTTTTTGACACATTTTTATCTCAACATAGCTGGAGAGAGATGGACGGCTAATCTGTATGAATTTAAATCTCATTCTTGTCCGTTTTGAGCAATGACCCAGTGGGAAGACTGGATTGGTTTTTCACTACAACACACTCTTATTTATTGCCTTTCATTGCCTTTGAATAATGAAAGATGGTGTTGTCGGCCCTTTACGGTTTTCGGAGCGTGCTCCGTTGACCTTTTCAGTGGCCGTGGTTGTGTGATTTTCCCTTCTTGTGGGCTTGTTAAAGAAATAAGTGGAATCAAACTTATCTTTTTGGACGTCAGTGCATATTCAAAACTTTAAATCTTGTTCCCTTTTTTTTTTTTAAATTTCCTGTATTATAAGAAAACATTACCAGAACTATTACTTTAGGACCACTTGATTTGTTTTTCCTCACTCCAATGAAACCTGAAGGTCAATTGTGTAGTGGTGTATAAAATGCTGTTTGTTTTTTTTCTTCTTTATTTTGTATGTAAACCAAATGTAAATTATGTATTATACTGAGTGTGCCAACCCCACTCTCTCTAGAGCCAGGCTCTCTCTAAGTGCCAACGCTGTGGTCATCATCAAAGGACCACCACCTGAGATGGTCCCCCCATTCCCCCCTCTTTTTAAATAAATCACACCAGAGACTAAAAGGATAGATGATTAAGTACACACAAAGACTTTATTCTGTATTTAAGATTGAAGATTTAAAAGATAATCTGCTGTTTTTTAAGAAACTGTAATTATAATTGCATGTGCTGTTTATTTTGTGTTGGAAGTGAGGGCTTTGATGTTTTCATTGAAGCAGAGCCCTCGATGAAGGGGGGGTTCAATCAGTTGGTTATTATCGATTATTGATTTACATAACTCTTGCCATATTTTTTTATGTGTTTCATGTATTTGTTTCAACCACTGTTGCCTGATCCTCATTCAAACATGAACATGACTTATGATCATTGCCGCCTTCTAAGAGAGAAACATAATGACAAGGTATCTGTTTTAAATTGAAATAAATTTGTTCCTATACTTGCTCATGGTGTGTGTGTTGAGTGGATTTCATGATTATGTACGTTATAAGTTGTAGCTTTAGAAGTCTTGAGGTAATCTTATTATGGTACATTTTAGAAACAAGTATCAGGTATTGTGATTTCATTGAAGTTTTAAATTTAACAAAACTATTTCAAGTCTGAGCATAATGTTTTCTAGTTTGTTCTGATCACATGATTTGTGTTCCTGTGTGGCCGCCTCTGTTGGCTTCTTTGATTTAATTTGCTTAATTCATCAAATATCCTTCAGGGTCCTACTATAGCTGCATTTATTAATGCTATATTTAGGACCGTGTCCAGATTCTCCAGACGATCCTGATGCTGCTCAGTCTGTAACCAAGCGTTACTGATGGTGAAGATTGGTCGGTTATCGTACTGTTTTCTCTTTTTAGATATGTCATTTTAGTATATTATGGCTGCATTAGAGCTGGCCGGAGGTGTAGGCAAATCAGGCAGCCACCAGGGGACTTCAAATGAATTTAAAATGCAACCTCATCGGGTTTCTGATTTAATAAATTTAATAATACCTAATTGCAACTTCAAGAACAGAAAAATTAGGGGTGCATGGCTTATGATAAAAAAAAAAAAATACTACGTTTTTGGGGCACTGTATTCAATTTGTGGATTAGAAAGCGCTATAACAAAATAGTGGAGTTTTCTTCTTAAAGCCTCTGTGTGGGATTTGAAAATGTCTGACTTAAGCAACTCTTAGTCGTTGTATCATAAAGGCAAAAATGCATTCCGATGCATTAGCAGGGGCAGACTTTACTGTTAGACAAGGTAGGCAACTGCCTGGTTCCCCAACCAAAAAGGCCCCAAAACAGCTAAAGATTTATTATAATGTTTAGATAGATATGAAAAATATTGAATAATGTAACTATTCTAACTCATTGTACCCCAAAATAGCTTACACTTGTGTACTTCTACTTGAGAGGAAAACATTGTAGGTAGTACTACATTTACCTGACAGAGAAATGTTACTGGTTTCTGGTTACTGGTTGCAGATTCAAATTTGACTCACAAAATATAACAATTTAAATATGATGCATTATCGTTCAAACTATATTTTGACAAAGGGCCCCAGTACATGGCCACATCTTTTTCTGTTAATACTTTTGTACTTTCACTCAATTGAAATCTTGAATGTAGGACTTTTACTTGTAACAGAGTGCTTTTACGGAGCAGTATTGCAGAGGCTCATAGGCCCAATTCCAATCCGGTCCCCTACACCCTCCCACTCCGTGGTGGAATGAACTCCGTTTGTTGTCAAACTCACAGCTCAATGAAGCGCCCTTCTTTTTTCTTTTTCTTTTTTATAATATGTTTAATGGGTTTTCTTATTTTCACAAACACAACAATAAGAATAATAATAAAAAAAAACAAAAAAAAAAAAACGCTGGTACAGCTCAGATCAAAAGACATATATAGGAGATCATAGGAAACAGTCCATAGTGCAGGGAAGTCACAGGATATATGAGTTCATGTTCAAGAGACTCCTTGTGAGATAATGGAGGAGAGATCAGGTCCGATATAATTCAGATAGGGCTGCCAAATATTGTAGAACTGATCTACTTTGGCATGTAGAATATTTGTAAGATATTACATATAAGGGACCATCTCAAATATGACTTTACGCCAGCCTTGGACAGAGGGTTTCTTATCACTAATCCACTGTAGTAATATATTTTTTCTAGCAGCAAATGTAATAATGTTATATAACCTTTTGTTGCTTTTGCCAAGTAAAAGATATTAGTACTTCTTCCAACCCCTGTACCCCCCTTAGTCAGTGTTGGGTTTTTTTTTTTTTTTAGTAGCCTCTTGCATATTTTACCAGCATTTGGCTGCAGCTAAGGGCATGGTTGGTGCTAATTTCCAACCCTGCCCTTAGCTGACAGAACTCTCATTTACTTAACCTGTATTCAACCAGGCAAGTCAATTATAAATAATGAATAAATAAATAAAATAAAATAAAATAAAATAAATAAAATAAATAAAATAAATAAAATAAATAAAATAAAATAACATAAATAAAATCTTATCTCAATGGTGCAAATTCCCTTACAAATTTACAATTGATCAAATTACTAAAAACACTTGATGCACAGTGAATATGTGAGTATTGGGGGAGTATTTGGGGGCTCGTCTGGGATGATCCATCCATCCCCGTCTATGAACTCTGCCTCCGGGCTCCAGAAGCGGTGTCTCCGGCCCTGCTTGTCTGTCTGCTGTGCTGCTGCTGAGCGTCTTCAGTTCCTCTCTACGTCACACGGGGCGCCCGCTCCTCCGCCGCTCGGTCTGTTCTCCGGCTGCTGCTCTTTCTTTCTCTTCAAAGCAGAGGAAAGCAGAGGGGCTCATGTGTCAACATCCAGGGTTTCCCCGGGGAGGTGTAACGTTAACGTTATTCTAAAAAAAAAAAAAAAAAAGAAAAAAGAAAAGCCCTGATGTTCCTTTGAAGAAGAAGAAGCTCTTTTATATCAGTGTTAACCTGGTTCATCCTCCTCCTCGCAGTCAGCTGCTGGTTGATCTGACCGTGAAGCCCAGAAGACGGTCCTCCTCTGCTGCTGCTTTGACGTTAGCTAACGTTGTTTTAAACGATGACAGAGTACAAAGTGCGAATAGCGTCTCCAATCATTTAATAATATCTGGAGGAGCTGTTAGCTTTAGCCTAGCTAGACCCGGTGACTCGCTTTATAACCAAGAAGGGAACACGGAGAAACACACTGCTGACATGATGTTTCCTCAATCAAGGCACTCGGTAAGTTTAGTTCAGTTCAACTTATCCAGAACTAAAGACACTGAAGCTAGCTGAGCTAACTAGCTAGCTAGCTAACAGCCAGCCCTAGCTCTCTGGTAGCTGTCAGCTCACAATGCCTTTCACAACACCTCTCTACATCTCCTCACGACGCTTTATACCTCTATATAGTGGAGGGGATGTTACAGTTAAAGAGTTAAAGAGTTAAAATGAATGTAACTTCAATGCTAACGTTAGCTATCAATGCTATATTGTTGCTAACACGGTGTTAGCCGTTAGCTAACTAGCTGGTAGTCAAAACAAGCTAATTTAAGTTTCATGGTTTAGTCTGTGAGAGTTAAGTTAGCCTCATATTCTGCGTTGTTTAGCTTTATTTAGTGTTTATATTAGCAACAGAGGGATACAGCACATGTAGTTTATATACAACTGTTGACTTTGACCAAACAATTTAGACACCAGGTGTCTGGTTCAGTTATTAGCATTTGTCAGCTATAAAATAGCTTCATTAAAACAGCAATGCATGAAGCAAAATGAGACAAATAACTGCTCCTTAAGGTCAGGTAACAGTCTAAGAAGTCATGACCATATAATGCTAAACTAACTGCATTAAGTAGTCACTTTAAGCAACTAACAAATGAAGAAAATTAGCCTTTAAGGCAAAACAAGCTAATTTAAGTTTCATGGTTTAGTCTGTGCCTCATATTCTGTATTGTTTAGCTTAATTTAGTATTTCTACTATCAACAAATCATGAATATCAAGGGTAGAGCACATGTAGTTTATGTACAACTGTTGACTTTGACCAAACAATTTGGACACCAGGTGTCTGTTTTCAGAAATTAGCATTTGTCAGCTATAAAATAGCTCCATTAAAACATCCATGCATGAAGCAAAATGAGACAAATAACTGCTCCTGGAGGCCAATTAACTCATTCAATATGTTGATTAAAACAGTCCAAGAAGTCATGACCAACTAACTGCATTAAGTAGTCACTTTAAACAACTAACAAATGAAGGAAATTAGCCTTTTTAAAGGGTACAGTACATGTAGTTTATATACAACTGTTGACTTTGACCAAACAATTTGGACACCAGGTGTCTGGTTCAGTTATTAGCATTTGTCAGCTATAAAATAGCTCCATTAAACAGCCATGTAAAGGGTTGATATGAAGCAAAATGAGACAAATAACTGCTCCTTGAGGCCAGGTAACAGTCTAAGAAGTCATGACCATCTAATGCCAAACCAACTGCATTAAGTAGTCACTTTAAACAACTAACAAATTAAGAAAATTTGCCTTTTAGTCAAAACAAGCTAATTTAAGTTTCATGGTTTAGTCTGTGCCTCATATTCTGCCTTGTTTAGCTTAATTTAATGTTTCTACTATCAACAAACCATGAATATCAAGGGTACAGCGCATGTAGTTACGTACAACTGTTGACTTTGACCAAACAATTTGGATACCAGGTGTCTGGTTCAGTAATTAGCATTTGTCAGCTATAAAATAGCTCCAATAAAACAGCCAAATGAGACAAATAACTGCTCCTCCAGGCCAGGTAACTCACTCAATGTGTTGATTAAAACAGTCTAAGAAGTCATGACCCAACTAATGCCGTACTAACTGCATTAATTAGTCACTTTAAACAACTAACAAATGAAGAAAATTAGCCTTTTTAAAGGATATACAAGTCAGGAAATGTGTTTACAAATAATTAGACAACTTCTAAAAAAAGGCCTCAACTTGAAGCACCACTGGAAACACAATAATAGTGATCATATTACAGCAGTTTGCATGCTAATTAGTAATAATATTTGGTAAAACAATTATATAGAAATGAAACAATTAGTGTTGCAACGAAGGTGAAATAAACATCAGAGATGCTTTGCTACAAGCAGAAACTGCAGGAGCAACTTTGGACATGGTGTTGCAAGTTCCTCCTCTAGATAGTATTCATTGGATTAATCGTTTGGACCGTCAAATGTCAGGAAATAGTGAAAAATGCATGCCATATCTCAGTTTTCCAAAGTCCAAGGAGATGTCTGCAAACTTCTTGTTTTGTCTGACCAGCAGGCAAAAATCTAAAGATATCCAGTTTAAAATTATATAAAACAAAGAAAAGCAGCAAATCCTCATTGGAAATGCTGGGATTTTCTCACTATTTTATTGACCAAATGATTATTTGAGGAAATAAGCAGCAGATTTATGAAAGTCATATGGATTGCAGGCTTAATCTTATTTTGTTATTTCTAACATAAACAATATAATAATTGTTTTAACCATCTAATGCCAGACAAACTGCATTAAGCAACAAACACCCGGAGCAAGGAATGACCCTTGCAAACCACAGGTGAGGGAAGCGCTGCACGAGCATGCACAAAATAACACGGACCATTAACCGAAGCACCACCTCAAACACTCCCACAGTGGTGTCTCATGGTCATATAAGGATGCAGGTTAGATATTTGTTTTAAAAAAAACAAAAAACAGGCACATGTATATTCTTGTTGGTGAGTTTCAACATGTGACCACTCTTCCTCTTTCTGAGGCAAGCCTGTATCACAGATTTTCCTAAAGAAACACAAGTGGCAAGCAATATTGGACCAGTTTCAAACTGTTGGTACGTGTTTTATAGGACAGAAGCTGAACCATTGTAATGCCTACATGTATTTCTGGAGAGCTGTGACTGACAAATTGGTCAATAATGAAAATAATTCAGTTATTTTTTGTGATGAATTGATTAATCTTCTCTATTTTTCTCTGTCTAGAAAATAGTAGAGCTGCAACTGACGATTATTTTCATTGGTGATTTATCTATTGATTATTTTCTCAATTAATCGATTAGTTGTTTGGTATATAAAATGTCAGAAAAAGGTGAAAAATGTCAATCATTGTTTCCCAAAGCCCAAGACAACGTCCTCCAATGTCTTGTTTTGTCCACAACTCAAAGACATTCAGTTTACTGTCATAGAGGAGTAAAGAAACCAGAAAATATTCACATTCAAGATGCTGGAATCAGGGTTTTCTCCCGATTATCAAAATAGTTGGTGATTAATTCAATAGTTGACAACTAATCGATTAATCCATCAATCGCTGCAGCTCCAGAAAATGGTGAAAAAATCCTGACACATTTCCCAAGGTGACACCTTCAAATAACTTGTTTTTCCAGACCAACATTTTAAAACACAAGATATGGATTTAAAATTTTGTATAACAGAGAAATTCCATAAATTCTGACTTTTTGGGAAACAAGAAAAGATAAATATTTAGCATTTTACTCAAACAATTAAATGATTGTCAAAATTGTTGAAGATTAATTTTCTGTCGATTTATTTCAGCTCTACCTGTGTGGTTATTATTATTACTGATAGAGCCGACTATTACGTTGTTCATTACTCAATTAATTGTTTTGTAAATAAATCTATATTTTTGTACTTCTAAAACGCCGTACACTAGTGCACTGTGTATTTTGGATGCAGGGTTTTGACCTGTGTGTAACCGGGTGACTCCATCCTCTCTGTTCAGTCCCATAATCCCACTGGAAACCTCTTGCCCTTGTGCCACTTATTTAGAGAGTAATGAGGTTTAGTGAACTGGATAAACCCTGGATTACAGCTTTGGATTGATGGTTTAAGTGTAGTCCATACATAACCAGACTTCTAATGCAGCCTCTAAACACGTCTCACATATGGTCGGCCTGGGCACGCTTTAATCTCGCCTTCTTTAAACACATTTTCTCAATCAACACTCTCTGTGGTCCTGAAAGAGTTTGGCCAAGACAGATGTTGCATATCAATTTGTCAGCAAATTAAACAGTGTCTCCTTCTTGAGCTCGTTTTATACTGTACACTCCCATTGAGACGTGAAGCCAGGTTTTGGCTGACCTTCATTTTAGCTATCCTCTCAAAGGGTTAATCTCAGAGGTCAAACTACTGTCTCCTAACAACAAGAACACACATACACCACTGGAACCAGTATCTGAAAACGACTTTTGTAATTTCTTTATTGCTGGATTGGTTGGGAAGTGTTAAAGCATCTAAAGTATGGTTTCAGACTGAGGGTCTGGACCTGGATGCAGGGATCTTTATGAACGCCTAAAGGCCTCTGTGTGAATTGATTAAAAACTGATCATGTTGTGCTGTTCTCCAGGCATCCTCTCAGTCCAGTCAACCTCTCAAGTTCACCACTTCTGACTCCTGTGACCGCATCAAGGATGAGTTCCAGTTCCTCCAAGCACAGTACCACAGGTATGCCGTTAACACAACCATACACACACACAAGGAATGCCATTGCTGATGGTAAATGTAGTCCACTGAAGAAATCATTTCCCCACTGCGTGCTATATTGGCCAAGAAAGCGGCTCGCGGAGCTGTGTCGGCTGTGCCTACATGTACCAGGATGCATCGCGTGCGAGTGGCAAGTTTGCTATGTTACACAAGCTCTCTTAGCTTTTTTAGTCTGATAAATAAACAAACGTAACTCTCAAAATGTCAATAAAGGAGATATTCTTACACCTAACCAGAAAAATGCAACCGTAGACCTTCTGAATTCAAGGTTCTCTTTTACACAGAACTAAGACAGGCCTTGTTAACTCATCACAAAACACACCTCATTCAAACTGGACAGAAACAAAGTAAAACCCACCAAACCTGTCTTGCCAGCAACTCTGGTTAGGTTGAAATAAATCCTTAATTCACTAAGCGAGAGCTGAGCAGCTCTCGCTTCTTCTTCGGAGGCAGAACATTAAATTAGCAAAATCCAATAACAAAAATCGCCCTGCTGGTCTTGGTTGTCTTTTCCAGTTTTATCTTCATGATTCTGAAGATGGTCTCCAGCACACCTCTGTGCGAGCGAGGAGTAAAACTTTCATGCATAGTAACGCACGCATGAACGTCGTCAGTGACAGCATCCAACGAAAACTGCCCACGCTGACTTTTTTACAGGGGGTTCCCCCACCGGCCATATCCTCCCCGCTGCAACTCCGGCTGAATAAGGCTGAATATCTGAGTCAGCCAAAACAATGTAAAATGTACACCGTAAAAAATCCTTGTCCATAACATCCTCTGCACTCATATTTTAGGATGCCATTTTTTCACTGTTGGAAACGTAACTAGTTTGCAATGCAAGCAAAGAGAACAAGGTTCTGTTTTTGAGCGGCATTTAGAGCACGCCTACCCGGCTACGGTGGCCGGCGATGGCGGCGGACACCAGAAATACAAGCTGAAATAGCTTGTAGTTCTTTACCACCAAGCACGTCACTGGAAACACAGAAAGAACAGATTTTACAGCAGGAGAACTCCGCTTTCTCGGCTAATATAGCACGCACTTAGGATTTCTTTGCTTCAATGGACTACATCTACCATCCACATAAAAGGTAAAAAATTTATATAATTTCAGTCTGAAACATCTTTCTATAGTTAATTATGACGGCAATTGACTTTGGTGGAATAGCTCTTTTTCAGGCAGCTTTTATGCCTATTCAGAAATATATTTCATGTTGAGTAGAGTTCATTTTCCTTCTGCCTCAGTCGTTTTAAGCTCATTTTTTGTTGTTTTCTTTGAGTGTGACGTTTAATGTTACTGTCTGATTAGCATGTACTGACTTTACTTAGATATCTCTCAAATTTAGTGCATTTGCACTAAGCCTTTTTACAATTGTGTGTCTGTAGCCGATATGGGTAAGGAAATGTTGATTGCTGGCTTTTAAAAAAAAGCCCTAAATACTTTTCTAATCCAGCAAATACAATTTATTTGAATCAAAGTTTATTTACTGATTATAAAGAGGCCCAGCATAGGATAATGATATTTAAATGAAAAGTTAGACATTGTGGGAAATACGCTCATTTGCCTTTTTGGTGAGAAGTAGATGCCAGTGAGCGATCGTCTTAGCTTAGTATAAAGATGACAAGTTGTGGAATAATTCCCTTCACAGAACAGATATATATATATATTTGCCTTTAAACTGACCTTTATTGTTTTTAATATTTATATTCTTTCTTCCCAGTTTGAAGTTGGAGTGTGATAAACTGGCCTCTGAAAAGTCAGAGATGCAGCGTCACTATATCATGGTAAGTGTCGCATTAACTCTTGTCAGTACACTGTGGCTGTTTTATCTACATCTGATCTCCTCCAATATACCAACCAAAGTCACTTGGTGTTGCAGTATATAAGCGTAGAAATGTGACCGCACACCAGGAATGTCTAGATCGTCTCCGTTTATCAGTTCAGTCGTACATAATCACAGATTGCGTTTCACTTGGTGGCTTCCTCGGGTTCACTCTTCACATGACCAGTAACGGATGTATGCTTTTAAAGCTTCTCTGATGGGCAATGATCAATTACAGATCACATGACAAAAGCAACTACATTTCTCAGTACATAATCCACATATATAAAGCATGTACATATAAAAAAGTACCATATTCTTCTTTTTCTCTGGCATTGCGTACTGTAAATAGAATGATTCTCAGTTTGTGTGTATAAAAATATACTGAAAGTATAAAGCTTCAGTTTACTATAATGTGTGTTTTATTTCTCTCTCTTTGTTTTTGTAGTACTATGAAATGTCCTACGGGCTGAACATTGAAATGCACAAACAGGTAATCACTGTCTCCTATTAACAATCCTTCTTTTAGTAGCTCAGATCTGGTAGTTTGCTGGTCTGATCTTTTGTTTCCCTCCTTTTATTCTTTTCAGGCTGAAATAGTGAAGAGACTGAATGGCATCTGTGCTCAGGTGCTGCCTTACCTGTCACAAGAGGTAACTCATGTTCATCATGAATATGTGCATGCAGAGCTTAAGACTTTCTGCCAATAATCAATCATGCAACTGTGTAATCAAACCATTTTCCTTGTGTATGTGCATTCTGGTTGTATTTATCAATGCTATCAAACTTTTAACACGCTAAATATTTTACTTTTTAGTCTTTTAATCATATAAATAACAAAGCAAATCTGAAGTGACTGATTTTTCTGAAGAAAAATTCTCCAATCTTGTCACATGCTCTGTCTTTTTCTTAAGATTTCCAGCCATGTTGTTAATGCACTTAGATGTTAAGTTATGTTTGACCATTTGTCTTTGTTTTTAGCATCAACAGCAAGTCATGGGCGCCATAGAGAGAGCCAAGCAAGTCACGCCCCCTGAGATGAACTCCATTATACGGGTAAGCTTTTTTTTTTCTCCCTGCAAGTGGGTATAAATGATGGGTGAATCGTGACTCAGCCCAGACATGAAATAAAACTAAATTAGTTGTCAAGCCAAAGGGCTATTTTTCATCTGTTGTCCTTCGACAGGTGTTGCAAAGTTACCCTAAAAAATAAAACCTTCAAATTGAAATCATTCATAAGCTTGTAGAGCAATAATTAAAAGATTAATAACCTCTTCCGCTCCACCCCTCTTTACTATAGACTATTTTTTGTCTTTATTTAGGGGGGACAGGGGTCTAAACTATTTTTTTTACCACTCAAATTGATAAAAATGATCAAAAATCCCTCCAAAATACCACATTAAGACACTGTTTAGACTGATTTGGGGCCCCCAGTGTGCCAAAACCATTTTTAGAATAGACGACACATTTGTACTGCAAGCAAAAAACGGCATTGTTTTTGCCCCTAACTGCATGTGATTATCATAAAGTGGGCATATCTGTAAAGGGGAGACTCGTGGGTACCCATAGAACCCATTTTCATTCACATATCTTGAGGTCAGAGGTCAAGGGACCCCTTGACCCCTTTTTTCCTCGCCAAAAAGACAGTAAAGTCAGCCGAGGGTGCTGGCGCCCTCAAGGAGTGGAAGAGGTTAATGTTGAAAAGCAAACATCATTACATTGCACTGTCAACTACTAATAAAACTGCAACACAGAAGCACATAACATAACACAAGGCATGCAAAGAAATGAAATGGGGAATATTAATGTTAATATAAATATATGCACTAAATAACATTGTGCTGCGTTATTAGACGATAACTGAAACACACAAAGCAGAAGCTCTAACTTCCTTGTCATGTGCCGTGTGTGTGTGTTTTCAGCAACAGCTCCAGGTGCAACACCTGTCCCAGCTCCAGGGCCTGGCCCTGCCTGTGACCCCGCTGCCCCTGGGCCTCACCCCTCCCACCCTGCCCGCCGTCTCCTCCAGCTCCGGCCTGCTCTCCCTCTCCTCCATCCTGGCCAACTACTCCCACGGCCAGGCCCAGGCGGTGAAGGAGGACAAGGCCCGGGAAGCCGCAGAGAGAGCGCCCCGAGGGGAGGACGGGGACAAGTCAGACTAGTGCGGACACGGCGAGGAGGTTTGGAGGGGGTCGTTGTGGGGTGAAGTGTCTATAAAAAAAAAAAAAAAAAAAAAAAGGTAAAACTGTAAATGGAGATTGATGTAAGTCTGGCTGCCTGTCTGCTGAGTGTTGATGTAGAAGAGTAACTGCAGGGATGAGGACACGCAGAGAGGACAGATTTTTGGATGTGCAGAGAACGTAACTGCTGAATGGCTGAGAGTGAGAGTTAAATGTTCTTATTATTTAGTGGTAATAGACTCAGTTCAGGCTTCTAGACTTTAAATAGATGCTTTTTTAGTGTAAGCCACTGTTGTTAGGCTTAAACAAGATACATGTTTTCCCATTTGGAGTGAGAGCTGAGGATGAAAGCTAACAGCAGTGTCCCTTACACAGATCTGCCTCTCACTGGTTTATATTTCTTAATTTTTTTTTGCTATCAGATCCAGTGTTTTTTGTTCATGTCCTCCTCAGTCCCTCAGTGTTTTCTTACTGGTCCGTCTGCCAGTCACAGTAAGCTGTTTAACAACATCTCCGTTCCCTCTTAACTCCCGTCCCTCCACTCATAACGTACAACGGCTCCATTTATTTTATTTTTCCTAAAATGAAAAATGTTGACAAGGAGCTGTTTGGAGTGTGATACCATTCATTTATGTACTTGGAGCCAAATAAAATCTTAGGCTGATGTTAAATGGGATGTTTTTTTAAGGGACATTTCACTTGTCAGGTGCATTCAAACCCTTCAAACCTCCCGACTTTTCACCATTTTTTGCATTTTCATACGACCAACCACTGGATGCGTTACCTTAGCTGTGTACCTCAATCCCGAATAAATGGGATTTTATTCCATTTAAAAACCTATAGTTTGTACAAATGGTAGTATACCCATCTTGGGGAGGGGGGGGGTTAATTTGTGTTTCATAGGCCTAGCTGCTGCTGCTGCTACGCGCGCTACATGGCATGGACCATGACTCGTCTTTAAATGAGCTCTGAAAAAAATTGACTTTATTTTGACATGTTGTTTTCGTGAAGTTAAAGACAGGCTAATTAGACATTCAAAATGTGTCTGTGTGTGCTCGAGTGAATGTGATCGGAAAGAAGAAAACACTTGTTTAATTTAACTTTATTTTTTTTCTTAAAGCACCTTTTGTATTGTCCTCGCACCACCCCTTGCTCCTGCCCGTTCCTCGTACTGGTCCACTCTTTAACTGACCAAGACAAACTTGAACAGGATCTAAACTTCAGAACCAGACGGTCGTAATAAAGACATACGAGTAACTGTATTTCTGTAAGTTAGAAGAGCACTTCGGTTTATACTGAGACTGTATCAAGCACCTGTCTTTTCCTGTCTTGTTTAACTTGTGTGTGATTGTCAGGGGAAGATCTCCCCCCTTTTTTTGATTTTCGCATTGTTTCAATGAAGAACGTGTCCGGGGTGAGTTGCTAAAGCTCTGTAAGCAACGTCAAAACATGCTTTCCCTCAGAAAACAGCGAGAGAATTTGTTCTGGTAACCAAATTATTGTGTCCTGATGCAAAAAAGCTGGTTTTACACTTAGAGCATTTTCCCAATTCCATACTGCGTGCTAATTCTATATAGTATCCTATCTACTTGGCTTTATATTGCTCAGCCCTAATTGACTATACTGAATTTTGCCCCTTTTTCAGAGTGATTATAGCCTGTAATGAGACTTGACTGACATTTTGTGTTGACTTTTTTTTTTTTTTTTTTGTAGCTGATGATGATTTAGTGGTCTGGAACCAGGCTGCTCAAAAATTTGTGTTTAGTATGGATTTGAAATCCACTGAAGGCATCAGGATACTTCCATCAGAAGTGCTTCTCTGTGCTTCAAAACTCTCCCCGCACACTTGTCAGATGTCGCAATTGGAGTAGCTGCATCTGACAAATTTCTAAAACTGACAATCCGACCTTCACGCCCATCTAATGCAGCGATCGGCCAGGTGTGTGGAGGTGACAAAGATGGCATTAACGTCAACTCTTTGTCACTTTCCCATGTGGACAAACGAGTGCGACACTATGGATGCCGTCCAGGAGAGACTGTCTGAAAAGTGTAGCACTGTAATCCCCAGATTTAAACGATTATCACTACTGCGTAGCTCAGCAAGCAAACACCATCCAGCCCCTCTCTATGACGATCGGCTTGTCACCTCACTTTAAAGTGTGGCCTTTCAAAACACCTATTTATATACACTTTTGCCTTCTGACGAGGTCGGACGACACTTCACACAAACTAGTTCTTTTCTAGCGTAACCCGGCTCTTGTACTGTAAAAGTGATAAAATAAAGAATGCTCTAAACGGTCAGCGTTGAGAGCGCAGTTGATGGACTCTATTGTCCCGCAATGCAACTCACAAAGGAAAAGGAGGAGCTGCTGCGCACATTTGGAAAATATTTAAACTAATGGTAGATGTGTAGTGAAACAGCTCCAGGCACATCTCAGAAAACAATTATTGAAAAAACGTAATGTAATAAAGGGGCCGTACACATGCCACGTCTTTTGCACGCTCAAGTCCATTGTCAATGTAGACGTGCAGCAGGCGCGCTCAAACGCGAGAGCGATGCCGTCGCGTCGCACAAGCGTTCCCCAAACGGCAATTTTTCAGGGTGCGACGGCTGTGCTCCGAGATAAAAAAAAAAAATAGTTCAACTTTTGGAACGCTGCAGCGCACACCACAGGTCATGTGACAACCAATCACAGCCGGCAGATATCTTTTATTTCTTCCGTAAATGTCAGTCTACGGTAAATATATGGAGGAGAATTTAATCATTCTAGTGCAGGGCTACCCAGAGCTTTACGATCTGTCCCACGGACTATTTTACTGGCTTCACCCTTTCTGTCTGAGGACATCACAACATTCGGTTGAAAGGTCGACCAGACTGACAGACAAATGGGGTGTAAAGCTACTGTGAGGGATTTGCAGTGCTTGAAATCCATTTATCTTTGATTTGATTGTGGTTAGTTTAGTCAGCGAGGCTTCCTGCTAAATTACCACAACTTCATCATCATCATCATCGTCGTCGCAGTATGCAGGTTTTGGTCGCTTAGTAACGGCAGGCGCAACCTCCCAAGCACATAGGAAATGAAAAAAAAAGCGTCATAGCTTGTGTTTTCCAAGAGTTTTTAGACGCGGTATGTGTACGGCCCCTAACTCGACAAAGTGTAATACAGTTTCACTTCATCATGTAATAACACCAACATGTTGTAATAATCTGATCTGACAGCTTGAACGCAATTAGGGCTGCACCTATTGATCGTTTTGGTAATCGAGTATTCTACCGATTTATTCCATCGATTAATCGGATAAAAAACAAAATTGGATTTGTGAAGGAGCAAATGAGAAAATAACGCAGAACTAATTGATTTCCCTTTAAGAAAAATCTAAATTTGTATTACTTAAATTGCATACAATAGTATCTGTCAAAACTAAAACCGTTACATTCTGGGTTTCAAGGCTCCTTGTATACTAACTGCGTAAACCATATAGTATATACTGTATACAGTTAGTTTGCAGTATGGAATTGGGACCCAGCTGAGGTGTATGTTAGAGGAATGGGAATGTTCATATTTAAGGCAGCAGAGGGCAGCAGTGCTCTCTCATTGATCATTAGTATGAAGCTACATTCAGCAGACTGACCTGGACCTCTTTAGACACTGTGTTCATCTTATTGTCACTGCTGTTCTCTTCTCGTCTTCATGTCCTGACCGTGCATCTGTACACTGCAGGTGTTAGCAGTTATCCCCCTCCCTGTAATGGGGAGTGCTTTCCAGAGCTTTGACAACCCACCTTTAGCGTCTGAGCACGTCCGAGATCGGAGCTCAAACTTTTCCTCTGTACTTTAGTTCGAAAGGCACTTAAGTTGTGGCTCAGTGCTCTTTTTTTTGTTTTGTTTTTCTTCTTCCTGTCTGTGCTAGTGTTAGGGGGGGGCTGATGATTTTCCCTCCCTGGAGATTTGACCTTAATATATCGAGTGCGAGAACAGATCAGTTTGCACTCTTTATGCTGACGTCAGTCTCCGTAGAAAACCTCCTTTGGCAAAACTCAGACATATGAATGGTATGTGTGTTTGTTTTTGCTGTGAAGGGCCAATTTGTATACATATGAATATATCAATATACATATTTTTTAAAGCATTTTTGTATGTTTCAAAGCTGCTTTTTAACGTGTGTGTATCATGGAAGACTTTGGTGTTGTATGTGTGCATTACAAGCCTACAGTTAAAAGAGAGGCACAATGTTGTATACCATGTCGTTTTTTCCTGTTTTTTCTCTCCCATTCTCTCAGTAGGCAGTAACACTTAACATTGTTTTCTAGGTTTGTAAATGTTTTCTTTTTTCTTTTGTGCAAACGAAAAAAACAGTTTAATGTGTTTATGAACACAGTCTCATTTTAAGATACCTGGGGCAAAAAAAAATACAAAGATGTAAACAAGCAACTGTGTACTCTAATGAGAATGAATCAACCTTTTAGCAGTAAGGAAGCTTCTCTGGTGCCTTACAAATAAAAGACGTGATTGAGAATGGTCATTTGTCTTTGGTTGGTTACTGTCTGTGGGGGGGGAAGACAATCTGAAGGACAAAAAGGCCGCCATGTTCCAGCAGGTTTTGCTTTGTCTTGGCTCGACTGTTTTCAACATGGCGGCCGGGTCACAAACTCTCGTTTTACAGCTAAACGGTACACTAAAATGTTTCTGAAAACGTTTGAGACAAGAAATGGGCATTACAGTAACGGACTCTTGATTCATATTTGATCAGCGCTGCCTCGTTTGACAGTTTAAAGACCTGTGCCATTAGGAGCACAAGGAGGAGGCAAGGCAACATGATATGTCTCATGCACTACGGTAACAATATATTAAGTTTTATAAAAATACCTCTTTATCATATTTGCTCAAAGGCAGCTTTAACGTTATTTTTGGCTCTGTCAGCACTGTTGTTGATTTCACTGTTAGCACCGCTAGCTGTGAGCCACCGGCTCAGCCGTAGCCATGTTGAGAGCCTTACGGAGGCAATAGAAATGCTCCCAATCTTGCATTTAGCACCTTTTTTAATTCAGGGCTTAATGGTCAGTTTATAACGGTCAGATTATAATACCTCCAGGGCTTGGTGGATTTCTCAAGGAAAGAGCTATACTGCTATACTTCCCCGGGTGTTGCCTTTATAGTCTTTACTTTGTTCGTCAAAGGAGACGCTATTTTGCAATCGATCAATATCCATATTGTTGTGTGATATCAAAAGAATTAGGACATTTACCTTTGAGAAAATCTATTATTTGCAAAAGTCTACATTTTATTGGTTGGCTTGTTTTTATCGGCATCTGAAATTTGCAGAAATCAAAACAGCTGCGGGGAAAAAAACGCACCGCGAAATACAAATGTTTTGGATTAGATGGGTTTGAATCTTTAAATTGTCGTGCGATTTATTTGCATGAATTATTTGCGTTTGGTCTGAAAAGACCTTAACCGGGGAAAAAAATTGTCATTGACGTGAGCGCCACAAATTAAATTAAATTCACCTCCATTGTTTGGAGGTGGAGGCAGATCTTTGCATGGTTCTGCATTAAAAATCCCCCCTGTAGTGGAAATCATACCCATGATGAGAAAAAATAAAATATTCACAGCACCCTGATGTAGCAAGTGTGATAACTTTGAACCAATTAGACGTGGCCTGGTGTGTGTGTGTGTGCCTAAAAGCCTCATACCTTTGGCACGGAGGAATCCCGGAGCCGTCAGCAGCAGGTCCAGACATGAAGCCTGCGTCAGTGTGTTATGTACTGTTTTCAACAAGAACATAGCAGAGAATAGCAAAATGAAGACAAAAAAAATCAAAAGTATTCCCTCGCTTCACAAAAAAAGACTCCTTACTTGTTAAAGTAAGCACTCGTAGACGTCATGCCGGCTTATATTTATGGAGAAAACTACACAAAACAATCGTCAGGCTGAAGGAAAGAAGTTACATTATGTGCATTTTCACACATTAGGTTACACATGTTGTTATAAAGTGGGAAGGAAGATGTCCAGTTTGTGTGAAATTGTGGTTCTATAACTGAAAAAATGATGGTTTATGGGATGAATATACTCCAGTAATGTCTCCATTTGTCTTTGGCCATCCTTTTCCAATCACAGGTGAAGTTTGTGTGTAAAAAAAAAAAAAAAAGACATCCAGATGTTGCCAGCTCAAAAAGTTGCACTGTAACGTCACAGCAAAGCAGTGGTAATGCATTGTTAAAAAGCTACACAATTTATTAAGATACAGAAGTTATAAACAAAATAAAAATGTTAGCACGATACAAAATCATGTATACAGTTAAAGCAGTCCATCGTTACACATGCATATCTTCTGAAGACATTAAAACATCTGCAGAGGAAACATAACAAAAGTGGCAGATATAATCTAGCTCCAGTGTAGGTAAAATAAAAGTCTTATCTGACTGCTTGTCATTAAGCAACGAAATGGAAAACATTCAGCCTCCAAGGTTGTGTCACTCTATTCAAGGACAGAAAGTTTTGTTAGGGGGGGTTGGTGTTTTTGAAATTTACAGATCTCTTTAGCAGTCTTTGCTCACTTTTTGGTTTAACTCACAGCATAAATTTCCCCCCCAGAAATCTGAAACGTTTCTCTTGTAAACGCAGCGCTGAATTAAGTAAAACAAAAACATAAAAAATATAAAATCATTGCACACTTTTGAACAGAACACACACATGTACAAAAAACACAATCACATTTTTGCAGCACACACACCCTAACTAAACGATGGTGGAGCTTCTGTTCCAACAGGTTTAGGGAATCTCCGGGTTTTCATAGCTGTAAAATTATTGGGAAGTCATCGCAGAGTGGAGCAGGTCTAGTCTGGATTTCTAGGTAGTGGTTACTGCATTGTGCTATTTTTATGTACAAGTCACAGGTCCTTTGGTAACGGAGCTGCTGTTGTGTGCGTGTGTGAAGGCCCAGGTTAGTAAAAGCAGCTGCTGCTGTTGCTGCAAAGAGCTCATACAGGTCCAGTGTAGTTGTAGTTGTTGTGGTTTCCGTGCTGCGAGTCAGGCTGTGGGCTCGGTTTGCGTTCAAGGTGTTCGACCTCTGCTGTGTGTGTGCAGCGAGGGGGGCGCTGCTTGAAGAAGTCGGACACGTATCGGACCTTAGAGAACAGGAGAAGAGTGTGTCAGTATTTAAAGTAAAAATGATGTGTGTATAGTTATGCTACGCACATCAACAGCAGCTTTTTCATACAAAAAGATTAGTTTTTTTTTATTTGTTGCAGGTTATAACACAGATTCAACCGATAAAACATATAGCTCATAAAAAGCTGCTCTCGGAAGTTATGACGTGTGACCACAAAAATAAAAAAAATAAAAATAAAAACTTCGACATTGTTATGTATTCCAGTCCTGTAATGCTGACACTAGATGAAATGTTGACTCAGTTTTAAGTTGTATGTTGTAATGAGGCTGCTCCAATATAAAAACGCTTCTCAAAATGTACCATTTGGTCAACGCACACAACTAAAGTAGTTATTGTTTACAGGTTTTTCTATTTTCAAGTCTGCATTTTCGTAATTTTTATAATTAGCAAATGTAGCTCCTCAGGTTCGAGTCCTGAGATACACGTTTTTATGTTTTCTGACCATATGCCACTACAATCATATAAACATTCTGCACATACAGGCTTTAAAACAACTGTAACCTTTACCACTTTCAATATTAAAATTGGTCTTTTTTTGCACAAATGACGAAGAAACGCGTTGTTGGACTCACAGTGAGCACAGCGATGAGAGCTCCCTGCAACAACCCCACCAGAACGTCGCTCCAGTGATGTTTGTAGTCCGACACACGCGTGTATCCAACATACAGAGCAAACGCCACCAGGAAGAACTGGATGGTCGGTCGAACCAGTCGCGTCCACTTCCCCTGCATTCGGGCCTGTACGTAGAGCTGGACACACAAAAACACATTCTTGTTTAAAATCAACTGATATTTGAATTTAAAACCTTTTAATTTTAAATTCATTATATATGTAACGTAATTAGAGGCTCTTAAAAAATATGAAATTTAATTTCCAATTTTATCGCAAAATTCTGAGGGAAATTAGTTGGCTTTTTCTTAAAATTCTAACAGAAATGTTTTTTTGTGACATGCTTTTTTTATTTTATTTTTTATGGCATACGAGTTTTTTTTAAACTTTTGTTAACATACTGTACTACATTTTGTGACATATCTTTTTTTACTTTATTTGACATACTATAACTTTTTTTTTTCCTACTTTTTGACTTACTATACTAGACTTTTCACTTTTTTCGACATACAGTACTATCACTTTTTTTCATGAATTTTTTCGACATATTATACTATCACTTTTTTTCATGATTTTTTTCAACATATTATGCTATCATTTTTTTTCATGAATTTTTTCGACATATTATACTATCACTTTTTTCATGATTTGTTTCAACATATTATACTATCACTTATTTTCATGATTTTTTTCAACATATTATACTATCACTTTTTTTTCATGAAATTTTTCAACATATTATACTATCACTTTTTTTTCATGA